>JBBPOD010000426.1:0-19357 GCA_038091255.1 Tylopilus intermedius | reverse complement strand
CGACTCGGATTCAAGTCCTTCCCGGCAACTCCCGAAAGTGCACCACAAACTCCTAATGATTACTAAGTACATACCTTAGTTCGCAATGACGCGGACGGGCAGCCACTGGCATAGCGTAGCATGCTCGTACCGTTTCCCACCACACGAAGAGATGACGACCTGTCACGACGACAACACGGATGACGCCACCACCGGTCCCACGGTTTCTCTTCCAATACTGTACCGATCGTTCGTATGCTTCAACCAGTACGTGTTGTTGGTTTATCGCCACTAAGCACCTCCGCAAGCGTCGTTCTGTCCCTGTAGAGAGGCACTGACGGTCCGTTGTGATGGATGCAATTTGCTTACACATATTGGACGGTGACTGTCATCCTCTCCCATCGCGGATGGACACTGTTACTACTACATAACCGCCACGACCGTGACACGACTCGGACGATTTCGTGCAATGGGGGGAGCCGGGACGAGGTGCGCACACCATGCAGACCATCTTTTCTTACGATTACTACGCAAAACAGTGTCGTCCTCCTTTAACTGAGCGTGTCCGTTGAAAGTGGTCGCATGGACGCAAGAAATTTCAGTCGCATTCAATGGGTATGTGTACTAGTACAAGACTTCACAAAATACTTCCGTAAGCACGTGCTCACACTGGCAGACCTTGGAGTCACTGTCAGACGAGCATCCCTTTTAATCATACGACCGAGGGACCCACCTCGTAATATTTGTTCAGCGTAGTGCAACCCAGTCGCACGCGGGCATGAATTGACTGATATACCACGGCATCCTAACCACCGTCTCCTTGTGCAGTTCGTTGTCCGTGCATCGCTCGCTGCACAACACGAATCGCCCCATCCCTGACTCCCGTCCCGTGTAGAGACACACCGTCGGCGGGCGCGCCGCGCGGAAGTAGTATACCGTGGCCGAGACGGTGTCGACGAGCGAGTAGAGATTGTCGTCCTCTCCTGCACCCGTCTGCGGTTTGAGCGCGACCAGCTGAGCCGGGTCGCCACGCCTAAAGCGGCCCGTTTCGGTCTGGGAGAGAGGCGTCCCAGAGGCACTGTAGGATGTTACTGGCAATCTAGAGGTCGCCGCGCCGTATGTGAGCACGGAGGCTTGTTCCGCTGAGATCAACCCCTTGACGCCGATCAGCCACGGTTGGGCTTGGACGATGCGTCCAGTCGATCCATACGCGACCAGTACGGGCGAAAACAGCATTAACACCAAGACAATGACGAGGGGAATAAAAGTAATGGTCAGTTTCAGAAAGATCCCGATGACGAGAAGCTCCCAGAACAAGTATGGGGCAAACGTGGCGATCGTCTGCAAGATAGACCGGTGCATCGCGAACGCGACCGAGGGGAAGTTTTTCCAGCGGATCGCGGTGGCCCGACAGCCTCCAACTACAAGCGCTTCCGTTTCCGTCATCCCTACCACCTGAATGTCGGGCTCGATGTCCCATAAGTTTGCACCCCATTCATCATCTTGCGCATACCAGCACGGGGCACTTCCCTCAGTCTGACGAGGCAGAAGAGAAACCATGCGCTCCACGAGGCGGTCGTTATCGTTAGCCATCGATAGCCTGGCCAGCGCTTGTAACTCTGACTCCTGGAAGTGGGGATGGATCCGATGCTCGAAGAAACCCATGAGTGCATACACCCTCTCTGCCCTAAAGTGCTGGCCACTGGCAGTACCTGGTCGTCCAAGTCGTTCCAGAACACGACTCGTGCGGCGCCAAAGCGCTGACTTGAGCAACAACAGCCTTTCCAATCTCTCCAACGGATCTCTGAGCCCATACGCGTTGATGATCGCGGACTCCTCAGCAAAACCAGCATAGGCTCGGCTCGCGAGTTGGTGGAGAGTGATAGGTGTGACCTCGCCGCCTCTGAGCTTGAAACGTAGCTCGCGACTCAACAGCACCTCCGGAAACGTCCAGAGACGCTGGCCGTATGCCAACCATGCATCTTTTTCCGAGACCTCAGCGGGTGGGCGAAGCATGATCAGCGTGAACTCGGCTCCACGGTATACATCTGCCATCCGAAACACGTCCTTGTCGATCTCCTCCGGTGGTTGGTCCTCCTCTCTTGCTGTCAACGTCAGGTCGATCCAATACGCGGATTGGCGCAGAGATTTTAGGGCGGCTTCGACCTCTGTGATGAAGGCCGCTTCCAAAGCGGGGCGATTTTCCTTGGGCGTGCCGTTCGGAACGATGTCCTGGTATTTGTATGAGATGACGACGTATTTCTGTTCCTTGATGATGTCGGGGTCAGAGCTGACGGCCCAGGATCTTGACTCAGGATTATAGATAACGAGTCGTCGGGGGTGTGTGGAGCGAGTAATTTCGTGAACGGGCTCTACACCGAGTTGAGCCCGCCGGATACAATACTCGCGAGGGGAACGAGCAGCCCAGAGCTGTCCGTAGTATCTCGACAAATAGGCAGGATATCGTCCCGTATGTTGCGGCACATTGAATGGCCATAAGAGCGCAATCGTGAACCAAAGCCAGCGTATGAGCCAAAGCGGCACCTCCTCTAGTGCTGGTGGATTGTACACAAGCCAAATAGCGAGCTTGGTCGAGTTGGGAATTTCTGCTCCGATGCGAGTCTCGATAGTGTCGGCAGACTGGCTGTCGGGGTTCACTGCTTGGACTATAAGCGGTCTGCACTTTCCAGTGGAAGGACTGATGTATCGCTGCTCTGTTCCATGGAATATTTGGCGATATTGGCAATCATAGCAACTTTCCCTCACAGAGGCTGGCATGGTACGATAACCTGTACCTACCAGATAATTAGCAACACGCCGCCGCGCACACTGGATGGGAACTGACCTGCACAACGTCGGGAAGAACTACTGACCACCAAGTTTTTCCTCGTACTTTATAGTGGCGACGCACAGGAAGTGGCCACATGAAATGTTGACCGCCGCCATCGCCGCCGCCAATATTTCTTTCTATGTATGTATCATACAGAGATGCACAGCAAGTGGTTTGATGGATGAACAGAAGGATGCCATGACGTATTGTGGGAAACCAGACAATGTACTGCCGCCGGCCCATCAGACAATCCGAAAGTTAATAGAAAAGAGCAAAATTTGCTTTCTAATTAGGAGGGTGCTCGGCTAGCATGTCCAGCCTAAGGCTGCTGATGCGACAGGCTGGACTGCCAAGCGCAAAGTAACTTTGCAAGTCTCCCATTGGCCAAAATGACTAAAAAGGGTAGGCGAGTGCTCATCATGATGGTTCGTCGATCAGTAGTGATATGTGGCGTATACAGCACGCCAACGGTCCTCATCGCCACGGTACCCACGAACGAAAGGTTCTCCCGGCAAGTTCAAGCTGCAGGTATTGAAGCGCTGTATCTAGTGAACATCACAGCACTGCAGCTCTATATTGCTACCGACATGTGCGTATGGCCCCTCCATGAGTCAACGTTACTTTGAGCGTCCTGGCGCACCTTTGTCCTGATTAGCACGAACTCATAAAACTATATTTCCGTACTCACTCGGCCGTGGATTCCTGACGCAAAGGTGACGATGGTGTGGGTGAAAGTTTCCACCCTGGAAAAGCTCAGCACCTGCGCCGTTGAACATCGTCCAAACGGCGCGTTTCAGCCCCGCCTCCAAGTTGCGTTATCGTGTCTCAACACCGGGCGAACCACAAAGCGCTATACCGCGCGTATCTGTGCCTACGGTTTCGCCATGTCAGGCATGTCGTCGTTGCTGGTTCACCTGTGGATGACGAGCACGAGGACACCCACTCTCTTCCCTGCCTCTGCTCGTACTGTACTCTGCTGCCCTCTGACCCTGAGCCTAGGAGGAGGGTGTCTGACAGACGAGTAAGCAGGCTTGACAGCTCGAGCATCCCCCCCCCTTCACATACAGACCCAGCCTAGGGCCACTTGGCCTCCCTAGGCCCCCAGATAGTGCACTTGCACAATTTGAAATCACATTACGTTGTGTGGTTCGTACTTTGTAATCAATTTCCAGTTGACAACTAGTATGCTAGGCGGCTGGTGTCGACTAGCATTAGACATTAGCGTAAGCACGTAATGCATCATAAAAAACACTTGCACGATTTAAAGTTGCATTTCATGGCTCCCACCTGTACCATCAATTTCCAGTTGACAGCCAGGCTAGATGGCTTTGTCGACTAGCACCAGGGAACTACTCACAACTAAGTAAAACATCATGAACAGAGTAAAAACCAAACCCAATAGTCCACTTGTACAATTTGAAGTTGTGTCTCATGGCTCCCCCCCCCTTGCAACCAGTTTCCAGCTGGCCAGGTGACTGGTGTCATCTGGCACTAAACATCAGTACAAGTAAGGTGTCATAGAAAAGAGGGTAAAAACTATATAGTCCACCTGCGCGATTTGAAGTCGCGACTCAGGCCTCAGGCTCCAAGTCGTGGCTCCTGTCAATTTCCAGTTGGCAACTCGGCCAAGTGGCTGTTGTCAACTGGCATTGGGGAACTCCTGACAAGTAAGTAAAGCGTCAGAAGGGGGGTAAAAACTAAAGAATTCTCTTATACGATTTGAAGTCACATCTCGTGGCACCTGGGTCGGCGGTCAATTTCCAGTCGACAACCAGGCTAGGCGGCCAGTGTGAACTAGAGGCAAGGGACGACCCACCAGTAGACCACCACAAATGAGCGTGAAAACTAAGTAGCACTCGAGAGACTCGAACTGACTTGTCGCAGCTCCTGCTTGGTTCTCCGTAGTCAATTTCAAGTCGACAACTAAGCTAAGTGGCTGGTATCAAGAACTCACCTGAACTAGAAATCCCCAAATTCTACGCCATGCTCGTTTGCATTCAAGTTTGCAGTGGCTGTGGATCGTGACGCTTCGAGGGATGAATGAGAGTGTCGTGATAAAAGAATTCGAGCATGGACGTTCCCGGCACCAAGGACATGCGCAGCATGCCTCCGTTGACTGGGAAGCACTACCGCAATGGCAACAACGGAGCGAACGGATGAATGCCTCGCCAACGTGTTCAAGCTGTAGGTATCGAGGCGCTCTGTGGACGGTGACAAGTAAATATATCGTGAACGTGTATCATCACATGCTGTCCCCTTGCCTACGTTGCTACCGACATACGTACATGCCCTGTCCACGAGGCGACTCTGATGAGTGTATTGATCCTGTAAAACTATGTTTCCGTACTCACTCGGGTGTGGATTCCATACCCTAAGGCGACGACGGTGTGGACAAGAGCATTCGTCCCCGGTCAAGATGGAGTCTAAAAGCTCAGCCCTTGCGTTGTCGAACGCCGTCCCTCGCCTTCGATCGTCCACACCTCACGTCTCGTCCCCACCTCGGAGCCTGTGTCATCGTGTCCCATCGCGGCAGTACCAGCGCGCAACATGGGCCGCATCCCAAGTGAAGCGCAGAGGGCTCTGTACCGTGCCCGTATCTGGGCCTGCAACTTCGCCATATCGAACCCGTCGTCGTCGGATGCAGAGGCTGGTACGTCCATGGACGACGAGGACGAGGGCGGTACAGTCGGGTTGGACGTCGGGAACCGGCGAATGAGATCGAGGAGGTGCGCCATGTGCCGCTCGGCGCGTCTGTGAAGGGTCAGCGTGTCGAGCGTGGAGGGAGACAGTTAAGGAGGGATGGACGCAACTGATCTCGGCACGCAGGATGTACTGCATAGATGGTTTGCCACGTCCGAGCAAACCCTTGGTAGAACGCGATTTCTTCCCAGATCTCGAAGCCCTTTTCGCGCCCGAATGCACGACCCTCGATCAGGCCGTGGATCCGGCCATGGGCGAAACCGTCTTTATAGCCGACGTCGTAGAATCTGTCGGGGTGAACGTCGGGGTGGATTAGATGTAAAGAAGAAAGACGGACGTCTGTTCAAGATGGACGAGTTCTTCCAGGTCAACGTTGTCTGCCATCTATGTACGATTGTTTACTAGGACAAGTTGAAGCCAAACAAACATGTACATAGGACTGAGTCTTCTCAAGCCTTGAGCTTGGCCACGCGTAATCCACACGCCGTTCGCTTCGCTGCTCGAGAATGGTTATTCAGTCCACCACCAAAAGCCCAGCCCGCGTCCCTCCACGACTGTCCAATTTGCTCTCTCTGAATGGCGTAGCGTCGCAGCAACTTCCCACCGCCCGGCTTGACCACACACATGAGATTCAGAGTCGTGAGCACGTTCCAAAGTGACTCACATGTTCTTTGAGATAGTCGGTCACATCCATGACGAAGCCGTCGATGACAATGAGACACCGCGCGCCCGCAGCGGCGTGTGCGTGTGCGTCTTCGATCGTCCATTCTGTGCCACGCCAGGGTTCGTCCGCTTCGGTCGTCGTCTCTTTCCCAAATGCTTTCTGTTCCATGTAGTGTCTGGCTTCGTCGATGTCCTCTGCACGCGCACGTCTCACGGATGTCACCAAGCCGAAATAGTGAAGGCCGTCGATGATCCATTTCGACGGGTCCCAATCTAGTTTGGAAGGGCCAGATCTATAATCATGGGGAAATGCGTGCTATCCAACAAGTGAGTGTATCGTCGACGGCGGAGCGGATGTTTTGTCTGACATGCTAGATGGACAGAAACATGAAGGCGGGGGTTACACTCAGGCTGCGGTCACTCACAAAATTATGGTTCCCTTCTCCACAAGTCAAGATGGCCAGTAGCTAAACGATTGCGTTATCCTTGTTCAACCATTGGAATAGGGGCATACCAAGTTGCTCTTGGACGTGTCTTCATCAGAGTATGGCTGCAAGCCGTTCCAGTGTGCTAACCTGCCGACTGCTCAATTCCAAGACAATCGAGTGGTGTTTCGCCTCACGCACGAATTGACCAGAAACGTGGTATGCCAGACTTGGAAGTGTCAGATTGGAGCGTTGCTTGGTATGCCTGCGCACTCACTTGCCAACCTGGTCACTAATGCTCCGTATACAAATCCTCCGACAGGGTCTCCCCAGGAATAGCTCAGAAGCACCGGAAAGATGAACCCAAGAATGAATGCGATCGGAACTGAAACGCTTCAAGACATGGCTGGGGTTGCGTCACGATGGCGTACTGACCGTAATACTTGTGTTGAAGGCGGACGACTTGTCATGCTCTATCAGGACCAGACGACATATTCGTTTCGGTGTCTCTCACTCACGGATATCGCCATCGAGGTCTTCTTGGTCAACGGTGTTGATACGCTCGTACCTTGGCTTGAAGAAAATCCATCCCATGTGAGAATACAACAGTCCTCGTGTCGCTGCGTATCTGTATGTCACAGTGAGGACAATGTATATGGTCACTCGAGTGACGGCTCACGGGTCATGAGCAGGGTCGTCCGTAAAACGCTTTTGAAATTCGGTGAGAACGTCTGACAAGGGGAAAAGAACGCCTCACATGGTGCAAGCGGTGTCGAAGGCACCTGCGTTTTTGTTAGTTACTGCCTTTTGGAACAGGGGGGTCATGAGCCTACCACCACTGGGTCAATGGGTCAGCATATAGGGTCTCGAAGTGAGCGCGTGTGCATACCTTGATGGATCCTTGGCAAGCGCTCGAGCCGAGCGCAATAAGCACCATGCGCACTGCCAGGTTTGCTCTGAACGCACGGTGCGAATATAGCCTGTGGTAACCGATCGTCACGCTTTTCATTGTACGGTGAGTGGGTAGATGGTCGTCCGCGCCCTACGTGCTCACCCAAAGTCAGCCAACTGCCAGAGTATGAAAGACATGCACAGGGTCGCTCGGGCGACGCGAGACGGGGGCAAGCAGCAGACCCCGATGAAAGCGCCGACGTGCACAGAAGCGAACAACACAACGTTGTTCCACCAAATTTTCGGTGTCAAACGAGACATGTAGGATGGTTGGAAAGAAAAAGTTTCTTTCGACCTCGACTAAACCCCAGATCGGTCGCGTTTTATACGTCTCGTTAACTCCCCGAAGCGACAGAAGGTTCTGATCCAGAAACCAATTCATGACCGAACTTGAACCTCGCACCGACCCGGATCCGAATGGCAAATCTTAATTCAGTCTTTTTGGGACGCTGTCGGTCGGCGCGTTACCTCCCCGGTCACTGGCACAGCCTATAGCACCACGAACTCGTCTCGCCGGGGTTCTTTGACAAGCGCTCTGATAGGACCGGCGCGCGATCCGCCACGGTCGCGGCGCGTTCCAAAGTCGCGTATTCTCTCCGACGCGGTCGGACCGCCCGGTCCCGCGAACAGTCAGTATCCCCTTCGCGAACGTGAACAAGGACGTCACCCTCGGACACGCACGCCCCTCGTCGAAGCGTCTCGAAGAAAATGGGTGCCTGTTCTCGATCGTATCCGCGTCATGGTTCCCGAGGTCTTTGCCTCGCGGGAGAGCTCCTCACCGAGGCGTTCGCGTGCACAAGAACCAAAGCGTCATGGAGTATGAAGATATCAGTTTCATTACGCGTTGGCCCTGCGCGCCACTTGAGTCATGATTACTAGCTGTGACAGTTTCCGAGTAGAAGGTGGTGTCAAGTGGTGCGATCTCAGGGACGTTTTACGTGTATGCTGATGCGCCCGTGCACCGACGTGATACGTCTTCCCCCTCGCCACTCGACGTGGACGTGCCAGTTGGTACCCGTTCTCGATTGTATCCGCTTCATCGGTCTTCTTCCAATCTTTGCCTCGCGGGAGGCCTCACCGAGGCCCACTCAAGACCGAGCTTAGCGGGCGAACTGTAAGCCTGACGTCACACACCCCATATACCCTGCTGTCACGCACTATTGTCACGTAGTCTTTCTTGTACCCGTACGTCGTCGTCGCCCCAACAGAGCGTGGTCCAGTTTTGTTGTCCGCCCTCTTCAGTGTTTCTCGCCATTTGGCCACGGCGGGTTTCCACGAACCCACGTTTCGTGATCGTGTTTTGAACTTGAAACGGCTTCGTCATCTTTGTTTCAATGATGATGGATTCAATTAATCTGCTTGCCGCGGGTTCGAGAAGAGGGCGTCGAATAGTGCGGGTTTATGGATGTCCTGCGCGTGACGACAGTGACCTGCCACGTCTTCGAGTCCGAGCTCTACTTAGTGCTTCCCGTTTTCTCTTTCGGGCACCTCGGTTCCGCTCAATTCTAAAAGTAGCTTCATCGCACGAAACACCTGACGCGACAGAACTAGTGGTGACGGTAAAATTGTGTTGGCATCGAGGATAAACTGCCGATGACGAAATTATAGGTACATCAGACATAACGAACCGAAATCCGGGTCGGGTTCAAATAACTCGCATCCACTCTCAGGCTGTTACGAGGAACCTTTCTTCCCCCTGAAGGGTCTCATGAGGTACGGATTCAGGAATGAGGCGGATACCCGACGGTAGCTTGAACACGTCGGCGAACCGTTCATTCCGTTGCAGTGTTGCCTGTTGGTGGTCGCGGGCGTGAATGTGTGGGTCGTCCCTTATCACTGGTTGACACCGTTCGCTTAGCCCAGTTGTCAACTAGCAATGACAAGGCAGGAGCCACGAGATGCGACTTCAAATCGCGTAAGTTGACTATCTGGTTTTAGCCGCCTTTACTTACTGCGACACCTCGCAAGCAGTTCGAATCCTCCAAGTTTGCCACTATGATCCAGCCTCATTCTTGGGTATCGGTCATCACATTTACCCCCAAATTGCTCCAATGGAAGCGTATCAATATGCAGACTGACCTGCTAAGGCGTGATGAGTTCCATGAAATGGAATTTGTGAGTGATATCGTGAGGTGAGTGTTTCGCACTTGAGAAACTGTACGCAATTCAATCTCTACGTGGCATAGGCTGCAGGCATAATTGGACCATGACCTACTTCAGCGGATTCGATGAAGGTTTGAGTGAACGAGAGTCCGGATGCGCTCTCTTGCTTAACCTCGATGTTCGCCGCTTCGATCGGTCTTACGAAAACCTCGGCCGCTGCTATCTTGCACTACGAAGACGTGGTCCTTGAAACGGGCGGATAACTTTTCGAGCCTCTGCAAAAGCTCTTCGATCAATGCAAGAGTGCAAAGGTGCTCTCCAAGTCAATGTCCCCTTTTTCCTGTTCCTCCTGGTGGAAAATGATGTCTGTCGACCAGGAAACCTACGAAATGCTTGGAGGGCCTTACCCAGGATTCGGCAGTATTGAAAGCACATCTCGCTTGTCTGCTCAATTCACTGAGGAACACTGTCCCCAAGCTCATCAACTTTGGCATTTCCGTACGCAATTCCACGCCGAAAAGAGTGACCCATCCACCCATTGTTCCCACAGCTTTCTCAACAGGTCATTCCTCATCTCAGTGATGCACGAACTGCCGAGTCTTCGTTCCAGCTTACCACAGTGCTCTCCCATGTCAAGCAAATGGCCATGTCAATCGTTGCCAAGGATTTAAGTCCTGATGTATCGTGCTGCGATGCTGTCAGCGGCGCCATCGCCCGGAGTGCAGTAACTATCGCCCCTGAACCCGAAAACGTTGTCAAGTGTACTAGTAGGTACTTGTCTTTCGATGAGTGGTCAATTGCGCATGGCGCATGTCACGTTTCAGTCACCGGCACACCGCTCTGGATCCTTGCGCGTTGACGAAATCCGAGCCAGCACGGCAGGCAAAGCGGAAAGTCGCTCAGCTCCAAGCCTCGTTTACAGTCTCAAATGGAGAGGCCAGATCATTCAAGAGTCAACCGTCAAGACCGAAATCATGGAACGCCAGATGGAGGCGAGCAGGAAGCAGTCGGATACGATCGTCGAGCTTGAGACCGAGCTCTGGAAGGCGATGGAGCAGCTGCAAGCCGATTCGGGCTCCCTCGAGCAGGACAACGCCAAGCTCCAGGCTATGGCTGCACCAGAAAGACAAGGTACGGACCCATATTGCATGTCGATTATTCTGAAATGTCTAATGGTCCCTCGGTAGCGGCTGGCAACCAACCTGCCGAGGCAGATAACACTCCTATCGAAGGCAGCGTAAAAATCTCTCATCAACTGGAACAAGTGCGTCGTGCCACCGAGCCGATGTCCAGTCTCTCATTTGTTTGCAAGTCGAGGTCCGCTGTGGCATGGTTCGGTTCCTCCGGACAGAGAACGCATATCTCAAAGGGCAAGGCCTCTCAAGGACATGCAAGCCCTGCTCCCGCTCCCAGAGCCCGTCCGCACGCCACCAACGCCCCTCCCTGGACCCGTCGACAGCCTCGGACTCGGATCCAGAGTCCGATCTGTCACCACCGCCGTTGCCGCCCCAAATGACACTGCGCGCGCTCGCGCCGGAGACCAAGATGCTGTACTGGGACGTAACCCAGTTTTCGTCGTCGCCGCGCGTGGTGGACGTGTCAGCGCTGTATTCGACGCGGCGCGAGGGTGGCAAGGCGGAAACGGCAAGGGGGTGGGTGCACCGGAGGGATATGCCGGCGCAGGAGCGCAAGATGGAGACGGGGCGGTTGGGCCGGCGAGTGAAGATCGGGCGGGCGCGCTGTGAGATCTTGCCGAAATGGATGAGGCGACTCTCGAGCTCGGCTCCTTTAGGAGGCCCATCAACGTTCGACTTATGCCAATAGGGGTAGGTTTCGCACTTCAAGCTATGAGCTGTGGGAGTTATCCAACACGTACATACCCCTTTCCCTTGTCACTCCTAAAATGCATGTGCTCGATAGAAAGAAAGATCGAAATCCCACAGCAGAGAATTCACCCGGGTGGTAACTTGTAACCATTCTCGAGCAGCGAAGCGAAGGGTGTTGGAGCGGGCGCTGTCCGGGCGAAGAGCGACGTGGCGGAAGGCTACGAATTGGGACTATGGACACGCGCGACTAAGTACGATTAGCTAATCGCAAAACTTTTGCCGCCGCTAAGTCATCAATTCAAGTACATGTTTGTTTGGCTTCAGCTTGTCCTAGTAAACAATCCGAGTCGTACTAGTAGATGGCAGGCAACGTCGACCTGGAAGAACTCGTCCATCTTGAACAGACGTCCGTCTTTCTTCTCTACATCTAATCCACGCCCGATGTTCACCCCGACAGATTCTACGACGCCGGCTACAAAGACGGTTTCGCCCATGGCCGGATTCACGGCCTGATCGAGGGCCGTGCATTCGGGCGCGAAAAGGGCTTCGAGATCTGGGAAGAAATCGCGTTCTACCAAGGGTTTGCTCGGACATGGCAAGCCATCTACGCAGCGCATCCTGCGCGCCGGGATCAGTTGCGTCCATCCCTCACCGTCGTCTCCCTCCACGCTGACCCTCCACGCTGACCCTTCGCACCACTTCGCAGACGTGCTGAGCGGCACATGGCGCACCTCCTCGATCTCATTCGCCGGTTCCCGACGTCCAACCCGACCGCACCGCCCTCGCCCTCGTCATCCACAGACGCACCAGCCTCTACAGACGACGACGATGCGTTCGATATGGCGAAGTTGCAGGCCCAGATACGGGCACGGTACAAGGCCCTCTGCGCTTCACTCGGAATGCGGCCCGTGTTGCGCGCTGGTACTTCCGCGATGGGACACAATGATACAGGCTTCGAGGTGGGAATGAAACGTGACGTGTGGACGATCGAGGGCGAGGGACGGCGTTCGACAACGCAAGGGCTGAGCTTTTAGACTCGATCTTGACCGGGATGGAAGTTTTCGTCTACACAATCCTCACCTTCGAGTTGGCGTATGAAGTCCACACTCGGGTGAGTACGGAAACATGGTTTTACGGGATCGATGCGCTTATCAGCCCAAACCCTCAGTTCTGCTACGTACATACCTACTAGCGTATAGTACGTAGTATGTACGTCACCCGCTCCTCCCTGCGAGCCACCATTGCGATCGAACTGCACGAAACCACTTTGGCCGACTTCGCCGAGCGTGTAACAATACTTTTGGTCATGAGTATGGCCCTCCACCGAAGCCGTACTACATGGCTACATCCCTGGTTGGAGCCCGTCACGAACACTACCTGAACGCTCTTCTCCGCCTCTACGCTCCGCGGCTGGACCATCCTCCTGGCCATCGGTAGCCTCTTCGAGACAGAACGCAGGTTGCTGGCTTCCTTCTGGTATGCGCTTTCCATTACTGCCGTCTTTGAGGAAGACGACGCCAGCTTTCGTACGTAGCATCAATCACTCGCCCCGTGCGGATATGGGTCGCTCACAGAATGGATTGTCGAAGAAGTCTTTCCACCCTTCCGTGACATCATGATCGTGCTGACCCAAGGAGAAGCACGCGGGATAACCGGTATGCCCGCCGAACGCGTGGGTGCGGGAATGCCTCCGAAAACCCGGGGGTATACCATTCCCTGATTCGGACGTCGTCGATAGTAGTTGGCATGCGCAACACATGACCTCAAGCTGCATTCCAAACCTTATATCGTCGGGGTATATCATAACCCTCTGTTTTACTCCTCTGCTCCCTCAGTCGTTCAGTCACTTCGTCTGAGGGGTAAGCGTCTTTGTTCATCATTGATGTCGCCGTTCTCACTCTGTCTGTAGCTAACACCTGTCTAGATACTCAATAAGGCGTCGTTCACCGTCTAGTTCCAACAGTTTCATACCCGATTCTAACGATTCAAATGGCCAGATGAATGACTTCAATTCCAACGCGCCTCGATTCCGAATCAGACGCGTTCGCGTAACGTTGGGAACAGATCTCCTCCTCGTCGAACGTCAAGTGGTCATCGGCGGCCCATGGACTTGCCCGGTCCCTCAGGATCACATCGCCGTTGTCGATCAAGACCCCGCCTTTCCTTCGCCTCTCCCTCTTCCTGTCGTGTCTTATGTCGTAAACGGCGCCATTGTTTCTGGTTACCACGTGCATAATTAGCCTTGCATTACATGGACATACACCGTCTCCACATTGTGGCTTCGCCATGTGTATAATTGTGTTTCCAGCTCAGGCTACATACTTCTTCAGCAGGTTCCGCTGCGTTTCGCAGATGTATAATGCCAATAATAGTTTAGTAGAAATCCGCCAGTGGTCACCAGACCAGAATCACTAAATTCGACGCCACGACAACAGAAAACCGTCCCGTACGAACATGGTATCATCCAACGCTTCACAGCGCACTCGCTCGATCTTTCAGCCCCCTTACCCGTCGGCACAACCGCTCCGCCTCCATCTTGCGCTCCAGCACCTGCTGCGCGGGCATATCCCTCCGGCGCACCCACCCCCTCGTCGTCGCCATCTCCAACTTGCCACCCTCGCACCGCTTCGCATGCAGCGCCGACACGTCCACCACGCGCGGCGACGACGAAAACTGGATCACGTCCCGGTACAGCATCTTGGTCTCCGTCGCGAGCGCGCGCAGTGTCGTTCGCGGCGGTGTCGGCGGTGGCGACAGATCGGACTCTGCGTCCGAGTCCGAGTCCGAGGCTGTCGATGGGTCCAGGGGGGGCGTCGGTGGTGCGCGGACGGGCTCTGTGAGGGGAGGTAGGGCCTGGATATCCTTGAGGAGGTCTTGCCCTCTGAGATACCCATTCTCTGTCCGGAGGAACCGAATCGTGCCACGGAGGGCCTCGATCTACAAAAGCGAATGAGAGACCGGAGATCAGCTTGGTAGCACGACGCACCTGTTCGAGTAGATGAGAGGTTTCTACGCTGCCTTCGATAGGAGTGTTATCAGCCTCGGCGGGTTGGTTGCCAGCGGCTACCGAGCGACCATTAGACGTCTCAGAATAAATATACCGACAGCATAAGACCCGTACCTTGTCTCTCTGGTGCAGCCATAGTCTTGAGCTTGGCGTTGTCCTGCTCGAGAGAGTCCAAATCGGCCTGAAGCTGCTCCATCGCCTCCTCATACGCGCGCTCCTGCTTCCTCGCCTTCGAGAGCTCGGTCTCAAGCTCGACGATCGTATCCGACTGCCTCTTGCTCGCCTCCATGCGGCGTTCCATGATTTCGATCTTGACGGTCGACTCTTGGATGGTCTGGTCCTTGGACTTGAGACTGCGAACGAGGCCCTGAATCTCGTCTTGGAGCTGAGTAGCTTTCCGCTCTGCCTCGACGTTGACCGCCGTGCTGGCGCGGATTTCGTCGACGCGCACGATCCAGGGCGGTGTACCGGTGACTGTGAAATGTGATATGCGTCATGGATGGTTGACATCGAAAAAACAGGCACGTACTCTTGACAACGTTTTCGGGTTCAAGGGCGATGGGCAATAGTTTACTGCACTCGCCTGCGAGGTGGGCGATGGCATCGCTGACAGCCTCCCAGTAAGATGTACCAGGGCGCAAGTCTTTGGCAACGGTCGACATGGCCGTTTGCTTGACATAGGTGAGCACCGTGGCAAGCTGGAACGGAGACTTGGCACTTCGTGCATCACTAAGGTGAGGAATGACTTGTTGAGCAAGCTGCGGGAAAATAGGGTCAGCATCGTACTTTTCGGCGTGGAATTGGACTTACAGAAATGCCAAAGTTGACGAGCTCGGGGACAGCGTTGCTCAATGACTTGAGCTGACCGGCAAGATGTGCTTTCAATGCCCCCGAATCTTGGGTAACGTTCTCCAAGCGTTTCGTAAGTTTTCTTGTCGGCGGACATCAGTTTTCCACCAAAAGGAAAAAAGGGGACACTGACTTGGAGAGCACCTTTGCGCTCTTACATTGACCAAGAAGCATCCGTAGAGGCTCGAAAAGTTCGGATTCTGGATCGTATCCGCCCATTTGGAGAACCACGTCTTCGTCATGCAAAATAGCAGCGACCGAGGTTTTCGTAAGGCCGATCGAAGCGGCGAACACTTCGAGATCGAGGTCAAGCGAGAGAGCATATCCGAACTCTCTTTCGCCCAGATCTTGATCGAATCCGCTGAAGTAGGTCTCGGCGAGATGGTCCAATTGTGCCTGCAGTCTATACCACGGAAAGATTAAATTGCGTACAACTTCGGAAGCACGAAACACTCACTTCACGATGTCACTCACGAATTCCATTTCACGGAATTCGTCACGCCTTAGCAGGTCAATGTGCATATCGATGCGCTTCTCCATTGGAGCAATCTCGGGATAAATGCGGCCGATGTTCAAGAATGAGGCTGGATCACAACGGCGAAGGATTGCAGCGAACCGCTTGCAAAGTGTCGCGAGACTGGCAGCACGACCTCTCATCTACCATTTCGTATCAAGCATGTGGTCAATGATTAAGAGAAGTTAACGCACCTCGCAAATACCAACAATGGTCTCGGACACATCTCCATTGAGAGATTCGGGAAGTCCATGAGCTTGTCCGACGACAGTGTTGATAAGGTCGATCTTCAGCCCCGTCCGCTGGAAGAAGAGATAACAGCTTGTCGCATCACTGTCGCTCTCAACATAAAGTTGCGGCAAGTATGGCTATTTCCACAGAAACTCAACAATTTATCATGGTCAGGATAGACTTGTACGTCACCTGCACGATCCCGAGCAGCTCCTTGCTTTCCTTTGCTTCCAGTTTGCGCACCTCGAGCTCAACAGTCCTGGCTTGATTCTTGGCAGCGGATGACTGGAGCTTGAGATTGAGGGACATCATTGCTGCTGTCTGGGAAGCCGCCGTGGCAGACTCATGCTGTGCCGTTTGAGTTTGGGTGCGCATGTTCTCGAGATCGCTGAGGGGAACGGTTACAAGTGCCCAGACCCCCAGCAAGCAAGAAATTACCTTTGGAGTTGCAATACAAGCTCTCGGAACTGAGTGATGGTGTTCTCTAGGTCTTGACAGACTTCTTCCAAGGTCGAAATCTTTTGCAGATGCTCTCGAACCTGGGTGTCCTTGGAGTCTGTGGGCAATAATCGGGTCTAACATACTCGCGCGATAGCATGATACACACCGATTTCATCTTGGAGGACCTTCTCCGTCTCGATGTGGTTTTCTTCCAGTTCGTCATTCAGCTCTTTGAGTGCCTCGAGGTCCTCGATCGTGATGCGCATCTCCTCGATTCTTTCGCCAAGCATGAGATTACGTTCAGTAAGTTGTACGAGCATTTCTTCTGCTCCGAGAGCGTCATCAAGCTGCGCTTTAAGGTCATCAATCTGGATTTCGGCATTGGAGAGCTTGATGAGGGTTGTTTCGTATTGACCTTGATTATATCAGAACGACAGAGTACACAAGGAGAGAATGACTAGAGCAGACCTTGAAGATCGTCGATGCTCGTAATGTCCTTTTCCATCTCGACAATGCGCCGGCGTTGATCCTGTTCGGCCTGTTGAGACATGTCTCGGAGACTACATGGGGTTAGAGACAAGATGGAGGTATGTTGATAGCTACTGACCGAATGAGTGCTTCCTTTAGGCGTTCGTTTTGCTTCTCAAGCTGAATGTATGCTAGCGAAGACTTTGCGTTGTCTTCACCCTTCTCTCCAGCCGCTGTCCTACAGTCAATCTTGCATATTTCATCCGACACAAGTGCTTACCGCCACTGTCCTTCAATACTTGCAACTCTACCTCCATCTGGGCCAACTTCTCCTTGACCTCTTCCAATTCTGCCTGGGCCAACTCCGCCCTTTCCTCCGCGACCTCTTTGTCCAACATGGACATTTCCAATTGCTCCTGAGCGTCGATTCCTCTGTTGTCGGAGAGCTGAGCGAGTTGTTGTGCATCGGCCAGTTCGCGTCTTGTAGCAATGAGCTCGGTTTGGAGTTGATTGAGCTTGGCCTGAAGTTTTGGACGAAGGGCGACAAAAGACTCTGCTTCGGAGAGACGCGTTTCGAGTTCACGGACATGACGTGCATCATCTGCTCGTTTCGCTTCCATGACGCGAATACGGGCACGGAGTTCTTGGAGCTCGGCATCTTCGACCGTGCGCTGGATCGCCCAGAGTCAGTGACAGAGCACCACACGAAGACAAGACACACACGGTGGTGACGGGTGACGAGGGTTCTCTGGATATAGAGACAGCTCGGGTATGTGCAGACCTGTTAGATAGGGAGGGAGTGATACTGGCTGGCGCACCGGAGAAAGAAGACGATGGTGCAATCTGGGCTGGGGGTAACAACGAAGGGGGTTCCGGCGCAGGGGATGATTGGAGGGATTGTAGCTGTGGCTGAGGCGAAGAAGTGAGAGGCGCATTTGGCGTTAGTATAGTCTTGGTGGTGGACACATCCTCTCGCTGGGAAGCCGGGGCAGTTGCACGCGCAATGGGGACGGCAGGACTGGGTGGCACGGCGTCAGCGGTTGCTTGGCGAGGAAAGGACTTGCGCGGTTGGAGGGAGAGAGACGGGATGCGTTTGACGGGGGAGGAAGGTGGTGCGAGACGAGAAATTGGACCCGACTTGCCGGGTGGCGAGAGCAATGATTGAGAGTGTTTGGCAGGGCTGGGCGAGCGTGAAGAGGAGGCAGCGCTTGCGGTTCCCGAGCGCAGAGGGGTGGGCCGTGCGAGGCCAGTGCTGGGCGTGCGCTGGTGGGCAGCGACGGGCCGAGGGACGCGCTACACGCGATGAGATGTATGGGAAACGAGATGGGAATACTACTCACTGGCTGGTCTGGCTCTGGCTGGATGATCTTGACTTGACTCGGTCTGATGAACACGCCATGGGACTGTTTACACGAAAAGTAGACGATGCCTTGTATCGATCCGTCGTTCTTTCCCTTTGGTTCGAATAACTCTATTCCCACCCATTTACCGGGTGCAAACGAGGTCGTGCCAGAGAACCGGACGACTCCTTTTCCGTTCGAGATCTCGACCAACGCACCGATGGGAGGGTCGACGAGAGACATCAAGTCACACCCGATGTCACATCCAACGCTTGTCACGCCACACCTCCGTCTTCGTCGGAGACGATGCAGAACGGACACCCCACCCGAGGTAGATCGTTCTACTCACATCCACCACGTGCTCACTCTCTGCCAAGGCGTGGATGCCAGCTCTGACTTGGGCTCAGACAACCTCACAGAACGCGGCTGGGCCTCCACCTCCACCTCGGACCCGTCCTCGAACCAGACCACGGACGGTCGCGGCGACAACACCGCTCATCTCCCGAACGGAAGACACCACAGCTCGGACGAGACCCTCCCAGACCCGCTCCCCATCATCCCGTACTGGTCCGCAAAGCGCCATCTCACCTGCGGAAATCCAGCACCGCACCCTGCCACTTGCACCAAACCATTCCCGTGGCGCGGTTCAGCACCCGGAAAGCTCAAGACAGCCAACGCTGCACTAGTACTATGTCTCAACATAGACGTCGACCCCCCGGACATCATAAAGACCAACCCGTGTGCGGTCCTCGAGTGCTGGGTCGACCCGCACACCATGCCATCACACAAGGCTCTCGAAGCAATCGGCACCAATCTCCAGCACCAGTTCGAGGGCCTCAGTCTTAAGATCCCTTACAAACCCATACTAGATCCCTCCTATGAGGACCTCCGTCGGTTTTGCCTCAACCTCCGTAAACAGGCCAAGGACGAGACCGTCTGCTTCTATTACAACGGTCACGGCGTGCCCAAGCCCACACCAAGCGGTGAACTCTGGTGTTTCAATCGCAACTACACCCAATACATCCCCGTC
>JBBPOD010000425.1:0-19385 GCA_038091255.1 Tylopilus intermedius | reverse complement strand
AAAATGTGCCACTCACAGTGACGACCCTCGGGTGTATCTCTGAGCTGTTGCAGGCGGCTACCTACTCGTTTGGCGGATCTGTATTTGCCCGTGATACTATGGATATAGTCGGATATGAAACAATTGCGCATTGGGTAGCGCCCTAGGATTCGTGTTTCCCGCGAGTCATCAGGTTCATATTCCTGGAGGGCTGTGTGGCAAATAATGAAAGACGTGAGAAACGTGACATGAACAAGATGATGAAGGTACATACCCTTGAGCATGGTGGCTTCGAGGTAAGGTGGCCATACTGCTTCCGATTTGCCCCTCAAGGTCTTCCAATTCTTTCGAGTTTGGAGAATGATTTGCAATATATCATCCACGCTGTATTTGAGTGATGCCTGATTGTGTGGAGGAGCAGCGGAAGATTCC
Organism: Tylopilus intermedius; assembly: GCA_038091255.1. NCBI lineage: Eukaryota > Fungi > Basidiomycota > Agaricomycetes > Boletales > Boletaceae > Tylopilus > Tylopilus intermedius. Next base: position 18,974 of record JBBPOD010000425.1, on the reverse strand, counting down.
GCGGGGGGGAACGGCGGAGAAGGGTGGCTATCTGTTAGATCATGCGCGATGTAGCTTGGCAGGCTGAGTTCAGGGAGATGCATCGGGACAGGTTCGACATACGTTGAGATATGGATGACGGGGAATCATATATATGCAGAAAAGGAAGACTCGACGGTAAGCTCTCACCCAGTTCGCCGGGCTCAGCAAGTCGCTAAAAGAGAAATATGTATGTCATTACGCCATGAAAGAGTCAACCTGAAGTTCGCGGGTTTTGAGCCCTCACTGCTTCTGGCAGTGGTTCTAATACTACACCTATTTGGGAGGAGCGGCAGTGTGTCACTAAAATGGACAATGACCTCATTAGTTTTTATTGTCTGCTTCATCTGGACCAGACTCGCGCTACAAGCTGGACTGTTTCCAGGTGATGAGACCCTGCAGTCGATAGACAATACGATGGAATATGGAGGGGAGGGTGAGGAACATGTCACGATCGAGGATCTGGATCTGAGATTGTTTGCTTTGTCTCCGGCGCTGGCGATACCCCGGATACGGCAACTTCCGCTACACCACACCGCATTTCAGCTCATTTGTCCAACGAGCTCATCCTACGACACGTGCACCGCTCCGGCTGCACATCACCCCATACCCGATACTGCCTTTGACTCATAGGCACGTTCCGCAAGTACATCACCCTACCAGCAAGGCGGGTCACAAGTCTGGGGCACATGCAACGTTTACGCCTCGGCATCGCATTGATTCGCCTCAAAGCACGTGTTTTTTATCTCAACAAATGACATCCACTGGCGCCGTGACTGACATCGTTGACGTGTACGTGTAAGTAATCCGCGGGATATCGTAACTGTCTCAGTTCGTCGGCAAAGAATCATCTATCACACACATCTTGTCAGGTTAACGCGAACAGCCCTCGGGCCGCTGCCTCTCAAGTGGGAAACGAAGCTACGATCTACTGACCTCCAACGCCAGCGTGCGAGAGTATGCAGGATAACTTTGGTTTAGTTCAGACAGGAGAGGAACGGTGGCGAGTGTGGCGTGAACATGACGTTTAACTGGCGTGCCGCATCTCCAGTTGGCAGGTGCTTTACTTAGTTACTTAGTTACTAGTCACCCTCAGGGCGGACGAGCGTACTTTGCACACACTCCCGCGAGCCTTTAGTGCAGTGCCTCTGTCAAACGGTGATTATAATCAGCGAAAGATTGCGCTACACTGACGTAGGTCCACGCTGTGGGCTGTGCCGCATCTGAGCTATATATTTCAAGACTAGACCATATCGATGGTTCATATACATGTTGCACCGGTTTGGCCGCGGCATTTTTTGGCGACTGTGTCCAATGTTCTCGTGACATACATGTGGGGAAAGCGCACTGGCGAAACCCACCGACATACAGGACTGAGTACGGATGGGAGTGATTGAATAATCGTGACTTGAATGCAATTGCCAGTGCTGATGTGGCTCGATCTCGACAAACTGTCACTATGAGAAAGTCCTTTGTACTAGCTGCATGCAGACACCCTGCACTGCTGATCAACACTGAGCTTACGTTCTCAGATCTAAATAATTGTGACCTGGAAGCAAACGCAACCGGCTGCGGTCTGTTCTGACAAGGAGAAAGCATAACGTTAGATACGTTGACAGTGGACGTTAGGCCGTGAACCTTACCTTTCACTCGCGCACGTTCGGACGTATCGCCTCATCGGCCGTGTTCTCCGTCTGAATACAATTCTCCACCTGATTGGTGTGGATATTTCTTAAGCCAGTGTGATGGTGAGGTAACACGAAGGGTCTTGCTACGCCGTTGCGTCAACGAGGCCGGGCCCATCAAAATCACAACTACAGCATGCACGCCTGCTTAAGTATTGTCTCTCTTCTTCTCTCAGGCTTATCTAGGTCCGATATCAGCGCAAACCCAAATGCGAGTATTTATGGCCCGTCTTGGGTTTCATATACTTACCGTCCGCTGTCACCTGTTGCGTTTGAATCCGAGTCGGGGCTTCCTATTCATCAGCGTGAACCAAACAATTGACTTTGGTTTGATCAAGCTCATGCCATAACCGAAACCCTGTCTGACATGTCCACAGGGAAAGATGGATGAATTGACTGACTGTGTGTGCCTTACGCCGACTACGCCGCGAGTGGAGACATGAATATTGTGGATAGCTGCGCTCTTTTTGATTTGAACCTACTGTAATCGGACTCATCTCCGAGTGAAACCAAGCACGAGCCGCACGGGTCCGACATGTATGTTGCCCCAGCCCCCTAAAAATGCTCAAGGAACAAAGTCACGGCTGAAACAGTTTAAGTAAAGACTCACTGCGATACTGTCTCGGCGACAAATTGTAATTGGTTGCGAAGTCGAATTGCGGGGTCTTCAGTTCCCATCCCCGTGGCAACTCCTCTCTGTCAGAGATATAAGTAGGCTCTAAAGGCTTGTTTTTGAACCCACGTACATAGTAGCCGGCCGGTGCCTGCTCCACATGTACAGCGACCCGGTGTCAATATTGTCAATGTCTGACACGTGCCACTCGCACCGGTCATGAGTCGTGCCAGTGCGGGGGGAATAACCCGTCGACGAGAACCAACGAGTATACTTGCTCAGACCAGTTGAGCGCTTCAAACTGACGTGTGCTGTGCCATTTAATCTCAGCTACTTATTTTCTTCCTCGCTCGACCATGTCGTTCCACGACTTTTCCCCAAGACCAGTCAGCGAGGTGGAGTCAAATGGGATGGTGCCAAGTACCCCTCCGCAGGACGTCTCGTTGCTAGGACCTCCCAGAGCCTCATACCTCGAACAGGGCCCCGAATCTCTCAGCGCTTCTTCGCGGGGATCGTTCGTCTTACACTCTGGAAGCCACAGTTCGCCTCTCCTGGCTCCGCACGAGAAACGGCTCAGCGAGCCATTCGTTACCCCCAATCTTTCGGATCCCGAGTCCCCTCGCAAACGATCGCTCTTTACTCGGCCCATCTTCTGGATCATCGCATTTTTCGCTCTCGCTGTCGTAGTTCTTGTCGTTATCCTTCCGGTCTACTTCCTCGTTATCAAACCCCACTCATCCAATGCTTCCACGTCCGGGTCTTCTGGACCGTCAGGCACTGGCGGCCCTGGCTCCTCCGGAAATGCTGTGACCATTGGTGGGAACGGCTCAACTGTTACAACCTCGGATGGAACAACATTCACATACATCAATAATTTTGGTGGCTTCTGTGAGTTTTTCCCTATCGCTTCTGTGATCCCATTAATCCTTGAATGGCTGTTGTGTTTGAGCACTCTTTCTGTCGTAACCTTGTGTCAACCGTCGCGGCAGTTCTGCTATAGTTAGCGCGCCGCAGTACACCCTGAGAGCACGATGCACGCATCGTTCGTCTGCCGGGACGATATATCCATATTCATTTCTTCGGCTCTCGTTCGGTGATAGTAGTTCGCATTTCATCTCTTACCACACATTCATCCCCAACGAATGCCTTGACTAACCCATCTTTGTAGGGGCGTCCGATCCGAAGAATCCCTTCAATAATGAAGCTCGGCCAAACTCATGGACACCACCACTGAACACGAGTTGGACTTGGGGTCAAGACAAGGTTTATGGGTCAGAAGTGATGCTTCTTGGTGTATCTCATCCATGACCTTCATTATCCACAGCGTTAATTTGGGTGGACTATTTGTCCTTGAACCATACATTTCCCCTTCGCTCTTTCAGAAATACCCCTCCGCGGTGGACGAATGGACCTTGAGTACCCTCATGGCTGCTGATACAGCCAGTGGTGGGTTAAATCAAATTGAAACCCATTATCAGACGTTTATCGTAAGCAGTCTAGGTCGTTTTAGTTCGCACGGTTGCCTCAACTGCACTTCACAGACGGAACAAGATATCGCGGAAATTGCTGGAGCTGGACTGAATTGGATTCGGCTACCGATCCCTTTTTGGGCTATTGAGAAGTGGGGTTTTGAACCTTTCCTAGACAAAGTCTGCTGGCCGTATGTCCGTCCTTGCATCCCTGGGATTGATCTCTGACCTGACTTATTAGATATATCCTACGCGTTCTACAATGGGCAAGGAAATATGGGATAAGGGTTAATTTAGATTTGCATACTATACCAGGCTCGCAGAACGGTAATTATATGTCCTGCCCGCTGGATCTCCGTCTTACTATGTATTTCACCGAAGGTTACAATCACTCTGGAAAGTCGGGCACCGTCAATTTCCTCAATGGCGTTATGGGACTGGCCAATGCTCAGCGCACACTGGACTATATCCGAATCATTGCTGAGTTTATCTCCCAGCCTGAATGGCAGCCCGTTGTGCCCGTCTTCAGCATCATGAACGAACCCCTTATATCCACCATCGGTAAAGACCAGATGACGAGCTTGTGAGTTGTCCAGCCCCACTCTGCAGTTCTGTTGCGTGGTCATTAAACAAGATCTTATGCAGCTACCTTGCCGTTTATGATATGATTCGTAACATCACTGGCGTCGGTGAAGGGCACGGACCGTATATCGCCATTCATGATGGCTTCCAAGGTGTGGCAAGTTGGGCAGGCTTCCTGGAAGGGTCGGACCGTATCATTCTCGACACACACCCCTACTTCGCTTTCGATGGCACCTCGAATGCGGCGCCGATTGCCATTGGCACAGGTCTTCAGGCAGGCGGAACCTGGCCCACGTCTGCCTGTAATGCATGGGCTGATAACATGAATGCCAGGTACCTTCGATCGATCGATTGACCTGTCATTGCCTCATGTTCTTCACAGCCAATCTGCTTTCGGAATCACGATTGCAGGTGAATTTAGCAATGGGTACAACGAGTGCGGACTTTTCTTGTTGGGCACAGACGACACGACGACCGCCGGGCCGGCGTGTTCGCTATTCCTGGATTCGTCTCAGTGGAATCAAACAATGAAGGATGGCCTCATGGAATTCACTTTAGCGTCTATGGATGCCCTTCAGAATTGGTTTTACTGGACTTGGAAGGTTTGCCAGCTCCCTCTCATGACAAAGTGTATGAACGAATGACTTGAAATAGATCGGCAATTCATCCACTACAAACACGGTTGAAGCACCCCTCTGGTCTTACCAACTCGGGCTACAGAACGGTTGGATACCCCCAGACCCACGGACGGCACTTGGAACATGTGAAGCTCTCGGTGTCACGCCACAACCTTTTAATGATCAATATGCGTCGTGGCAGACAGGTGGCGCTGGTGCTGGTACCATCGCCGCCCCCTGGATTGCTTCGTATGGCCAATATCCCCCTTCGACAATCAGCGGCCTGATACTAGGTGCGAACCCGGCGCTGCTTCCCACCTACACGTCCACAAGCGCTATTCCCACGCTACCTCCCCCGACATTCTCTCCGAAGCCGACGGTGAGCGTCGGCAATGGCTGGTATGATTCTGGGGACACTGGTCTGGCACCCACGCAAGTGCAAGGGTGCAGTTATCCCAACGCTTGGGACGCTGTGAGCTCCGCGATGCCAACAGCACTCTGCCCACCTGGGCCAATTGCTCCTTTAACGGCTGCGCCTGGGACGACTACTCCGGTTGCTCCCCCAACGGTTGCTCCTGGAACGACTGGGGCGACTAGTATTGGTGCAACCAGCGTTGCTACGGCATCCATTCCCGTACCAACCGCACGTAGGGCACGATGACCAACAATGGATGTCATTTCTTTTCGACTCGGAGACACGTCATATACTTGATAGTGTGACTTCGGTCATTCGTGCCAGTGTTGTTTTCATTTGTTTAGTGGACTGTATTACTGTTAACGCGGACGGTCGGATGCTTTTGAACTCTATCTCCGTACTCGCAATGGACATCTCTTGTTCCTACACGACTCCGCTTAATGAAACGCTTAGGCGCGGTGTGCTTTCATCTCCCTCGCTGGTAGGAACGTTGCTAACTTGATGCTAGATGGGCTAGATCTCTACATCCTCCGTGACTCCGAGTTTTACGTTTTCCCACTGGCCAGGCATGTTGCATTCGCCTATTTTTTCACCTACGAAATAGCCTTTCCGATCACACATAGCGGCCACGATGACCAAGTAACCCATTTCACTAACATGAAAAACATACGGCCAAGGAAGAAGGCTCCACCGCACAGCATCAGCAATTTTTGTCTCGCCGGTGACAGGGGTGTTCCGTAAGCTCGGCCCCTGTGCCGCTTTTAGACCAGCCATCGACGAGTTGTGATTGGAAGACGGCTGTGACCAAAGAGGAAGCTGACGACTCAAGGGAAAAAAAAAAAGTCGATTTCCATCCTCGTGTTTACAGTGGAGGCTGCCGAGCGCTCGTTTGTTCGGCCATGGAACCTGGACCCATCAGCTGAGTGTACTCCCGTTCCTTTTTTTTTCTGGTGCGGGATGTGGTACGGAACGACCAGCCGACGAATTTTCCTTGGAAAAGGCGCGCTTCTTTTTTTCCTGCGTTCTATTTTCCCTGAGATTGGATCGTGTATGAAACTGTGAACCCTGCGAGGGAGGGGGCATTCATATCGCACTGGAAGGCGCCAAGGGTACGGCAGCATCTCGACTCCATTGATACCCTTTTTTTCTCGCTCTCGTACCGGCGCGTTTTGTGCCGTTGGGTGCGCAGTGGAGGCAACGAGGACGGCTTGGCTCATGGGCGTCTCAGGCTTGCATGAATCCGTCCATAGAATTGTGCCAGGGGTCCCCCGGCAGCAGGTTCTCTGACGTGCATTGTCTTCTCCCCTGCTTCGTTGTTTTTCAATAAAACAATTGCCAACGACGGTCGATCAAGGTTAACGGTCGGCATGCGTGCTTTTAGGGATCAAGGTGCGGAACACGCCATGTCTATCGATGGGGCTAGTACGTGTCGATGCTGACCGCCAAAGCGCTTCGTGATATTACTGACCTCGAAACCCAGTCAGGAAACGGGAAAAGTGGATTTTTTGAGCTTATCGGCCAACAAATTTTTTTCTCCCTTGTCGGCCTACATACACGAGGTAGGTCCATTGAACGATCCCTCTGGTGGATGTGGAGCTACATGTAATATGGCAGGAGGGCAACTCAAGATCTGTGGAAGGAGGTGCTTGAAGAGATTCGCGCGCCTTAGACCGGGACCATGGGATCGAGTGCACTGCCTTTGATCGCCATCTCCCATTCCGTCACCATGCCGTCGATGCATTAGCCCAACCACCGGCGTGCGTTCTGCCGGACAGAATGGGTACGTGGAATTGAATGATTGAAAAAACGAGGTTTCTGACTATCTCGGCGGAGAATGACAAAGGCTTGAATCACTTTTCAAGCAACGACCAGGTGGCGGAGTTTTGACACCTCTCTTTCCCCCCACCCTCGGCCTTTGATGGCTCGTCGAGCGACGATGCTCCCCCCCTCCTTTGAGCCCTCCCATAGTCTCACTTGGGCTAGCCCCAGTGTTGGACTCGTCCATGTTTCTCGCTGAACTATGGGCTTGGAGGTGCTCGAGGATGCCATGTTACTCGTGGTACCCCGTCTCGGCAGATGTGCCCCGCTCAGCGGGGTATTAAGAGCGGGTACTGCTTGCTCGTCTCATCGTCGAACCTGTCTCGAGCATCAGGAATGTCGACACGTAAGAATGATGCGACACACCCACCCATGCCTACGCTGAAGCCGGTGTATTAGCTTCTAGCGCCCAAGGCGTGGGATGGCGACCGAGTCGTTGTCACGGTTTTTGCCGCTCGTTCGACAGACGATGTTGATCTGATTCAGTAGTCCCCGGTGAAGAGCGTGTTGGTGCTCACCTACATGGGTTTTACCGTTTCCTACCGAGTTGTCGGTTGTGCTGATCGTAGCTTTCAGGGACGGCCAAGGTTGCTCCTCCCTGGAGTCTCTGGAAAGGCTTGAACGTTGTCACGGCAGCACCGTCGCGACTCCAACGCTGCTGGGGCTTTCTGCCAAATCGATAATCTGTCGTCATCGAAGAAACGGTCGTTGAGGCCCTGCGGACAATGTCTACCAGTGGCGAGTAGAACCCACAACCATGGTCATGCCGACGACAACCTAAAGGACGCGGACAACGGCCAGTATTCGAGCCCTCCATTCTCGGATCATCAATCCAGGTGGAGCGCATTTAGCGTTCGACCAGAACCAGACACCGTTTCGACTTCAATGGATCTATCCGGCGTCATAACAATAACGATTAGGATCTTATCCGGATTCATATCTTTTGCACCCTTTTTTCGCTTGGCAGGGTGCTTTACGTCTTGTCTACTCACACCACAGACCTGCTAGACCAGTGGGCATAACACGCAGCGTTTCAACCTCTCCGTCCTCTGCCTGTTCGGTTCCGAATCTGCCGCAGAGGCACTTTTTTCAGGGCGACAGGCAGAAATGCAAATCTGTGTTTAATAAGAGCGAGCGGCGATCGACGCTGAGCGGATCGATATCTGAGTTGTTTTCTGCACTGCCAAGCTGAACTGACGTCCATGCAATCAGAGGACTTCCGCACAGCACAGCAGCAAGAGATACTCGGTATTTTTCGAGCGGGATGCCGATGAAATTGATAAGATCTCAAGGATGTGCAGCCTCAAAACAATGTGATTGGCCCGCAATGACCCGGCCCGGGGCAAAGTGAGCCACACGCGTGGCCAACGTTCTGCGAAACGTGCACCCACTTAGCCCCACGATGTATGTAGTAGGGTAGACGAACTGCAGGGATGCACTATTATATATATCCCTGCGTTAACAGCGGTTCTCCGTGCTCGAAGAGCGATTGGTAGTGAAAACCCTTCAATTTAGGTCAAAGACAAATGGTCAAGAAGGTAGCGACACGACGCAACAAGAGAAAAAGGGAATACCTACGAAACGCACCCCACAGATTGATATTACTCAATACTCCACTGCATCTTCGTCGTCAGCCCGCATACCGCCCGAGTCGTCCTTTCGCTCCGACTCTGCGGATTCCGGTTCGGCCCGTAATTCTTCGTCCACTTCCATGTCAGCATCTGGTTGTGGTGCGGGCTCGTGGTTGGGTTCCTGGGATTCTTCAGCCATTTCTTTGTCTTCAGCCTCCTCTTTGGAGGCTTGCTCGCGCTCCTTTTTGTGACGAACTTCCTCTTCGGCGACACGCTGTCGAAGTTGCTTGATCTCTTCAATTCCGGTGGTACGCTCTTCGCGGAAAGCAGCCCACTCCTTCTCAGCTGCCTCAGTGACCTGTTGAATAAGCAAGACCATGTCAGATTTGAGAGCCAATCATGAGATGTTCCAGATGACAAACTTCTGCCTTTCGCCGAGAGAGGAAGACCTCTTGGGCAGGAGTCAGGACAGCTGGAAGGTAGTACAAAGGAGGTGGGTGAGAACGCGAGGGCTGTGCGAGTGGGTTGGCCGAGGGAGGTGGTGGTGTCACGTCTGCCGATGGGATGATGTCGGTCGTCAACAAGAAGTTGCCTACAAGGGGAAGGCGTATCCGTCGAAGTTTATACTGAAAAAGTGGGTAAGACGCGTGAATACGTGCTATCCTACGAAAAATCCGAGCGGACGTACGATGGAGTCTTTGAGCTGCAGTTCTTCTTCTTTCCTGTTGGCGGAGGTTTTGTCCTTCTTGGCCTCTTCTGCACGCCTGACAGAGTCAGTCTCTTTGCGCAGCTTAGCTTGTAGTCTCTGTTCAATCAGTTGCCGTTTTTTGGCCTGAGGGACTGGTCGTCAGCCGCATGGGAGACGAGCAGAGCGGCGTGGACAAACGGCTTCGCTGGCGTTCCTCTCCTTGTCCTCGATCTTGGCCTTGTTCAACGTGCCGAGTACAATACCAAACATGCTTTTACCGCGTTTGCGTTCACCGGTCAGGACGGTGAGGTCAATCTTGGGACGTCTCTTGTTCGCGGTGACCATGGCCGCCGGTGCTGTCGGTGGTTCGTGCATCCTGGCATCCTGTGATTCCGCCTGTACTTCCTGAGCAGATCTATGATGCGGTCAGCGGTGAATCTGTCTATTCGAGGTGGTGGTGGTTGAAAGAACTGACTCTTCGGTGGACATTGGCCCAGGTTTTATCTGCAGGGTGTTGGAGAAAAGGTGGGTGGGTTCATTACGTAACATGACTCGGTAATTACGACGACCACGACGACGAACAGCTGGAATGCCTCCAAAGACTATCACCACCAGTGTTCCAAGCAAAAAGCAGCCGCAGAAAAAGCAGCCAGTTCCGCTAGAAGAACGGCTGAAACGACTGTTCGCATCGCTGTGTGCCCAAATCGAGGGCGGTCATTTCACCAACGCCGTCAAGACATGTAATAAGAGCAAGTGGTCCAATTTCATCTCCACTCAGGAGTCACTGACACTTGCAATGCGGTACAGTCCTTCGTATGCACCCTGCTGATGCGGACGCTCTCCAGACCAAATTGTTCCTGCTTCTGCAAACAGAGCAGTATGATACTGCGCTCTCCCTCATAGCCGAGTCCACAACCCAGAACGGTCCTGACTATACCTTTGAGGAGGCATATGCCATGTATCGCCTTCATAGGGAAATTGAGGCTGCTGCTGCCCTTGGAAAAATCAAAGGCTCTGGCAAAGATCTTCGTGGCGTTCTTCATCTCGAGGCTCAGTTGGTAAGTCCAAATTGCGCCTCGCCGCCATCTTCATAAGAGATCGACGTTGTGTGATTTGTTTTGGCTAGAATTATCGCCATGGATCGTATCAATCCAGTGTTGATCTTTACAACGAACTGCTTGAAACAGCTGAAGCTGTACGTTCTCGCACTGCCTGTATCTCACTAGCCCCTCATTATTTTCCTAGCAATCGGAGGAATATTCCGATATTCTGACGAACCTCACTGCCTCGCAGAAGCATCTCGACTTTATCAACACAGGCTACCTGCATGCTCTTGATGCACTACCCTCTTCAATCGCTTCCACGATCGAGACGTCCCCACCGCCATCCGTTCAGCCTGCAGCGCAATTACCATCTGCTAGTGCTGCGCTAACTCAAAACCCTGATGATCCTGCAATCGTCAACAAGGTGAAGAAAGTGCGGATGAAACGTGTCCCAAAGGGCGTAGTTCCGGGTGTCACTCCAGCTCCTGATCCGGAGCGGTGGTTAAAGAAGAGTGAAAGATCATCCTTTGGGTCTAGCGGCAAGAAACGGAGAGGTGTGGGAGGTGCGACGCAGGGGGTGGTTCTGGACAGCACCTCGGCGCAGAGTCACAGCGGGAAACCCACGGGTGGAGGGACGTCGCATGCCAAAGGCAAGAAAAAGAAGTAAATTAGATCGACATGTAAGACGGCTTGCTTGATTTTGGGCTTCAACGCGCCGTTAATGATTCCTTTCTGCCTGACCCATCAGTTGAGATTGCGCTCTGACGCCGCGAGCCGGCGTTATCTAATCCGCTCAACCCCACCACGTGTCCGGTCAGCGTCTCAGCTGTTGAACACAGCTTCTCGACCTTGCTTCTCATATGGTGCGTTGAGTCTAGCACTTGGGGGTTCTCGCTCATCGCAGCAGTATTACAACCAGGTTGGAGGGCCGTCTTGAAGCGCTCCCTGCGCAAAGTGTGGCTCGAATTGCCGTCTGCCGCGTGTTGGAAATGAGGCTGTCGACGGTGATTCATGCCTCATCATGACAATTACCTTTCCTCGGCCTCAACCCTCTTATTAAATATAATCTTTCCAGTCGAGGCACGTGGTCACCGAGCGTGCATGCGTGATGCGGGGCGCGACCAAACTGCCCAGCTCACATTGACAGGTCTCACTAACACGATACCCGCGCATCTGCGACGGTCCAACTGAAATTGACACCTGGGAGTACGCTCTCCATTTCAGAAGCCAGGTTTCGACACTGCATGCAACCCGTCATCGGATCTTTGAGCATTCCTTTCATTCCTGCTCGCCTGTGCAGACAAGCCATGCATGCTCCCTTGGAAGAAAAGCGGCCTCGCGTCTTCCTGGCCTCAGGCCCCAGCGTGACACGCGTGGTGAATGGCTTCTGGTCCGGGAAGCAATATCCACCCTGACGCTATCCGGCTCTGCTCGCCACGCACCATGCACGCACGCTGTGCAACTTACGCATCCTATAAGACCTCGAAGCCACCCCGTATTTTTCTCCATCCGCATTCCTGGTTTCTACTTCATCCCCAGTCACTCTTCGAACTAAACGACTTGCCCACGATGACCGACGTCCTTGGTGTTCTCGTTATTGTCCGCAACGGTGACCGGTTTGAGTACTTCCAAAATCCTATGACCTATGAGCCCGCCTTCACCGAGAGTACTCCTCTCGGCGCAGTAAGCACCATTTCTAGTCATTGCTATTCAGACTCTCAGACTGTCGTGCCAACTCTCAGGTCCAGTCTCACCAGCTCGGGTCCTTCCTCCGTTCTGTGTACCTGACTAGCTCCTCGCCATCCTATATCAACAACATGAAATCGGAAATCGTTGACACTCACGAACTCCGCGTCCATGCCAAGGCTGGCGGTGAGGGTCCCGTCATCTTCGACTCCGCCATCGCCCTTCTCCAGGGTCTTTACCCCCCCAACTCCAACAACAAAATCATTCTTGCCAACGAAACAGCAGTCGTCGCTCCTCTCGGTGGATACCAGTACGTCCCCATTGAAACCGTCGAACCTGGAAACGACCGCTCTCTTGAGCCCTGGACTACCTGCCCGGTACGTTTTACCACGTTCTTGCCACGAGGCCGAGGAACGTGGACTGATCCATTGCCGCATTTTGGCAGGCCTTCGAGGAACACATCAAGAGCGTGTACAGCTCCTCCGAATTCAAGGCTACGGCCAAGGCTGCACAACCCTTCTTCGGTGCTGTTCGCGACTACGTCTTCGGCCGCGCCACGACTTTGGAAAACGCCTGGAACATCTATGACTACGTCAACACTCAGCTGATCCACAACCAGTCCTACGCCCACCGTCTCCCTCCTACACTTATTGAACAGGCTCGTGGCTTTGCTAACTACCACGAGAATGCCGTCTTTTCCTCTGGAGAGCCTGGCGGTATTGGTAACTGTACGTCGTCCTGCCATTTCAAGAGCTTTGGTCTAACAGTTGTTGGCCACTAGTGGCTGGTCGCACTATCCTCCACTCGGTCCTCCAAGCTCTGGAGCGCATTGCTTTCAACGGTGACCCCCTCCAGTTCCTCTTGATCGAGACCTCCTACCACCCGTTCATTTCCCTCTTCCACATGCTCGAGATTATCAAGCCTCACCCCGAACTTGCTGGCATTCGTAAGTCCACGTGTATGTCAGACCTGCAAATGCTGAGATACGACGTTATACAGCCAACTTCGCTTCTGCCTTCGCCATCGAGCTCCGCCGCGGACCCCCTCCTGAGGACCGTGACTTCGTGAGGATCAAGTTCAAGAACGGCACCAACGACAACTTCCAGACCTACCACGCTTTCGGACACAAGGCAGACATCCCTCTTACCGAGTTCATCTACAGGATCGAGGTGGGTTCCATTTGTTATTAACTCTCGGTTCTTCATTCATTCACATCGCCGCGCTCCACAGAACTACGCCATCACTTCCCAGAAGCAATGGGCTGCGACCTGCAGTGTTGGCTACCACGACCCCTTCCCCCACATCGCCTCTCAACAGGGTGCCAGCTCGACCGTCTTTGCCGCTTGCGCTGCCATCCTCTTCGTTGGTGTCTTTGCTCTTGCCAAGTACTTCAAGCGCTCGCGTGGCAAGAAGCAGTGCATCCACCTTGGTGACGACGAGGTCAGTTTGCATTTCGATAACCATGAGGTTGCAACACGATTGACGTTTTGGTTCACTTACGCAGGCTCGCATCGCCACCCAGCCCGCTGCACCCATGACTGAGAAGGCTCGCCGCCCCCTCTAAAGGTCTAGATTTCATTGTCAGTGTCGTGGGTGGGTGAGCTCGAATGATACCTTTTACGCATGGCTTTTCTCTTTTTCATCTTCTTTCGCTGTATAGTTTCCTTTGCATTGATCCACATGGATTCTCTTCTGTCGACTTGTTTTGATTTTGTCTATTACACGTGTCTGTAGTTTGTTCAATGGGGACTGGTACCCTCATGGTTGCGATCGTGCCTCCCACACATTGCGGTGAGCCTGGAAGGTGGACAGGTTCCGGAACTCGCCGCGGCGATCGGCGGTCTCAGCCGACGACGTTTTGCTAGAGCTTGTCCCGACGACGACGACGACGAACATTCCTTCAAGCGTTGAGATTGACTTTGGTTTGTTCTACTATTACACCTACCATTGAATGTATCCACGCAATTGTGTCAGCGAGACGGTCGATCAACATGCACTCAGCAGATCGCTTAACATCGGTTATTCACGCGGAATGGGCTCAACCAACCCGGGGAGGGAGCTGAACCAACGATCGAAGGTGAACGAATGGTTAGACATGTTGTTACCGTAGCGAGCCTGAATCGTGGAGGGAATCCACATTGGAGAATGTAGACCAAACGGAACACCAATCTTGGGAGTCCCGAGGATGACTCGGAATGGCTCGGAAACTCTATAGACCCAAAAAAGGCAACTAGGTGGAAGTTTGTGGATCCATCCCCATCACTCACACCCTTACCATGGGTAACCGTTATTTTCTGTCCGATAACTTCGTTGAAATTGATTCATCACTCATTCACAGGTGAAGTCGAATTCTGGGCACTGCTTAACAACGACCTGGAACGTGTTTCGGGTCTGCTCGATGACACCTTTGTGCACATCTTCCACCATCCCAAAGTCGCCAAGCGTATTCCTGCGAAGGTTACATGGAGGGATTGCAAGTTTTACCGGTTTAAGAGACCAGTGCAAGTCCAGGTTGATGAGGTTGATGATGAGCATGACGAAGAGGATCACATCCCAAATAACGTGATGCAAGCCTGTTTGGATGAGAGCAACAGGGTTTCTGTCAGAGCATTGACAAGTATTCGCAAGTTAGCGGACAAGATTTACAAGGATCACGTCTATTTGGTCATTAACTTTCCTGATCGTGAGCTTTATCACTAGTTCCAACTTCATGCTGCTCACTCCATTGTCTCAGCACTTCTTAGATCAAAGAGGGCAATCGGAAAGTTAAAACAGCACCATAGCATTCTGTTCAAATGTCTACAGGTGACGGTTGAGGAACTGGGCTCGTGGAGTGAAGAAGACAGGGATCGAAATTTGCGAGGTGGTACCCTCAAGACGACCATCGCGGCCTTGCCACCTGCGTTCAAGGTGATCAATGACGCTCTGGGTAAAAGTCGTGGCTATATCGTATGTGTTTTGCCGGCCTGAATCCTCCAGGGGCTGAAGCGGAGCCATCCCAGCAAACCAATGATGAAACACGAAGCCGAGATTTTCAGAACGCGTGTCGCTACCCGACGCAATTCGACCTTGTCTTTACGCCCGCCACACCTGACTCACCCGCGGTGGTCAAAGAGCGAGAATTTTCAGCGTTCTTCCATATTCTCCGATATTTCTACGAGGACGTGGAGATGATCGCTGACGACACTTCTTCGACCCTCAAGGCCGGCAACTTTACTATCCACTTCATCCAACCCCCATTTTTCTCCGGCGACGATATCCGTAATTTTGAGTATAAACAGTGAGTCCTCCTTGATGTTGATACTTTCAGATGCTCATTATGAACAATCTGGAAGGGAGAAATCGTGGACATTTCCCATTTTTGTGGACACGCCAGAGACGCCGAGAGCGTTTCGGAAATTCTCACCCAGGAGTGACTGGATGGTGATCTCTCGTACACATTCTATCCCCTTCGTGATCTCAGAAGTGATATCGGATCCTGGGGAGAAAGACCGACAGCGAATGCTCGTTCAAGCGACGGCCCTTGCCCGCGCGGGACGATGCCTCCTGAAATCGAACGATGGGAGTTTTTTTGTCGTGGCCGTCTATCTGGATGCGAAGATGGTTGCATCTCGGTATATCGTAATGCAACACCCTCCTGAGGACAACGGAACTCCGAGCGAGAAGGTCGGTTTTCTCGATATTGCCGTATGAAGCTACTGAAGGAAATGTGCAGGTGTCCATTCATCAGAAAGACTTTGATCTTAAAGTAGTGGACGAAGAGGTGAAATTCCTGCGCGAGATGTACAATCTGGCCACGCGGATCAATGAGTTGTCTCGGGGGTTGGACGAAAACAAGAGTCACAAACTTTTAGAACTGAAGATGGATGCGGGTTCCGTCTTGTCGCTCAACTCTATGGAACATACGGAAAGTTTGGAGCCAATTACAGAAGGAGGTGCGCGTAGCGACGAGCTAGAAGATGAAGATGATCTGGGGGTCTTCGAGGCCAAAGATATCCAAAAGGTTTTGCGTCAAATGAATTACAAGATCGAATTCATTCCATGGGGGGTATGCATCCACACTTTCAGTCGTGGCCGGGACTAAGGCTTGCCACAGCATCCTCACCTTGCAGTCATTGTGAATAAATTCGACAACAGGCACGGATACCTCAAGTTCACGGATCGTGAAAATGAGGTCAACGTCCTTCGATACCTCACCGGGCTCGAGTCGCCGTTGAACCACACAATCACTGGTGTTCATCTCTGGCCTGTTCAAGGGGGCACTGTGATATCGATGCCTGTCGCTGGCGGTTGGCTGACCGCGTTGGAGAATCCAAATGAGCAACTCTGGTCTGTAGCTCTGCAATTCTTCGAAGCAGTCGCGTTCATGCACCAGCACAATGTCGCGCACATGGATATCAAGCCGAAAAACGTGATCATTCCGTTGAAGGGGGGCCGTTTGTCGATCATCGACTTTAGCGTCTCGATTATCGTGGACGGCCCGGACGCAAGATACGGTGGGGTTATCGGCACGGAAGGCTATATGGCACCGGAAGTTCGGAAGGGGCGCTATAAACCGATGCTTGCGGACCTGTGGAGTTGCGGGCAAACGATGGAAGAGTTATGTGCGTGCTGTGACCCCTCCCCAGAGCGCACGAAGCTACTCGATGTGGCTCGGTTACTTATGGCGCATGATCCGGAGGCGCGTCCGAAGATGTTGGAGGTGCTGGAACAACTTTCTCCCAAAGATCATGTTGCACCTCCTGTATTAGCATGAGTCAAGGGCTTGTGAACGCCTCTTGAATTGCCCGCTGTGCCCCTGTCGAGGGGATCAGAAAAGCTGGTGGGAGTGGGTTCGTAAACGTGAACGAGGTGATCGAAACTGTTAAAAGTTGTCATGAGCATCATGAGACTTGGATTGTCTGAGATCTCGCTGGTACTGTTATATAACTATGTTGTGTACCTTATCGACGGCTCAATGGTCTAGTAGCATGATACGTGCTTCGGGAATTCCCCACCATGAGATGGTGAAGATGTACGTGACCCGGGTTCAATTCCCGGTTGAGCCCGCTTTTTTTTCTCCGCATACCCCTCCGTCACGCACATTGAACACAAAGCATGCTTCGCGGTGAGGCACCAACGGACCTCGTTCTACCCGAATCCCTGGCTTGACCACGTTCTCATTCGACAAGTTTCATGGATGGCGAATATGACATCGTAGGCGGGTATCTCCCATTTTTCACCCAGCATCTCAAAGAGACAGTGGCGCGCCTGGGGCTACGGACAGAGTCGCAGGCGAATGACGACCACGGCGCCGTCGAGCCCGTCGATGCACATGCTCTCTCCGACTGGACCCCCGCTGAGCAAGACGCCTTTTTCCGCGCTGTTTCGGTGCACTCTCGATGGCGACCAGATCTCATCGCCGCCTGCGTCCCGACGCGGACTGAGTGGGAGGTATGGATGTACTTGGAGGCGCTGGAAGAGGGTGCCTTGGAGTTGTCCACGCAGCAGGCCGAGGAAAAAGACGTAGACATGACGGACGACACGGACTCGGGCGCTCACTCTGGCTCTGACACGGACGGAGACGAGAACGTGTGCGAGCCTGCGCTCGAGGTGAGCGAAGCCTGGATCGATGCCGAGGAACGCATGGCAGCCTGGATCATCCGCAATGAAAGCCTCGCGTCTGTCGAGGGTGGTGTTGCCGCTGATATCGAGGAGGTGGAGGACAGGCCCAGAAAGCGAACACGAGGACGGCCGCGCGGCAGAGGACGAAAAGGAAGTACTCAAAGCCGGTCTCGAGAACAAACGATATCTAGCAAAGGATCATCTTCGCCTGTCTACCGATCTCCACCACCCGAAGCCACACCTGCATCTGCGCGAGAAGCTTCTCGAGGCGCTACTGCATTGGACGAACGACAACGTCACGCGCTGATGAGTCGTCTAGAACTCCCTCATCTACAGGTCTTGGATACCATCTTGAGGGAGGGCGAAGAAGCGGCGATGGGGAAGAGCAAGAGCCGAGAGGGCTCGGTGAACATTCCAACGGAGCTCGGAGATGACGGGATGCCTTGTGTTGGTGATATGGACGTGTCAAGCCTATCAGATCGGATCAATGGGCCGCCGGGAGCGAATAACGTTTCATCTGACGCTGTGATTGACCCGGTGTTGTTGGCCTTGAGCCGGGGCGCTGGTCCCACGGAACGTCCTTTAGGTCAAGTCACGAGCGAAAGCGCTACGACTCGTTCTCTACATGCTCCTGCTCAAGGACCCTCCTCGCTGCCTAATTCCTGCTCTCAACCTGCTAGGCTCGAGGCGCCCTCCCAGCCCGGAACGAGCCACGCGTTTGCGCCCCCGCTAAACAGTGCTGCTCCCGCCGATCCTGATCCCACTGCAAACGCTGAACAGGACTTGTCGTCGCTCTCCCCTCGTTCCCGACGTCGTATCCAAAAACGACTTTATATGCGTCGAAAAAGACTTCGCGATAATGGCGGTGCATCCGAAGGCATGGTGGTCACAAGCTTAGAGAAGCTCAAGTGCGGCAGGAAAAGCGGATCGAAGCAGATCGACACCTCGGTTGTCTCAACCTCGGTGCCAGGTAGCGAAGCACCCTCTGACGGCGAAGATGAGTTGCCGGAGAACGTGCCCCAGAAGCACAAACAACGAGGTTTGACGCTGCCGTACAAGCTAAAAAGCAAGTTTGCCGAGATGGGCGTCGACGCAGCGTATCTTCGCGGTCAAGGCATGGATCTGTTGAACTTGGGTGCTCTGGGGAAATTGATGGGGTAGGCTA
>JBBPOD010000424.1:0-19464 GCA_038091255.1 Tylopilus intermedius | reverse complement strand
TGTTTCGCTTCGTCTTTTCGGTACTATCCTTGGTTGGCCTAACCATGGGTATCTCGAAGAGAGAAGCGAAGTAGGAGTAAATGAGATTTGAAAGAGTAAAGCGCTCGGGTGTTCTGAATAGGGGAGATTTGAAGTCAAAAAACACGTAACCACTTCTAGATGGGATCACACCTTAGAAGAGTCTCACAGTGACTGGATAAAATCCTCTGTTTGACTGCCATTACAGTATGAGCAATACAGCTTTAAGTACTGTCTGAGTAGGGTGAAGGGTTCGAATGAAACAGGAACTGAATGAGATAAAGACAGACTCATGATCAAAAGAGTGTTTCGAAATGACGGGCGACAGTAAGCACGTAAATCAAAGATAAGTAGGTAGAAGCAAGAAACAGGTACGACCTGAGATGAGTCCGATACTAGCGCGTGTATCCAGCACGGCTGTTACACCTGCAGATCAGTTCCAATATCGGATACTATGATCGGTGCGTAACATGGGCCATGATAAGTCAAGGCAGTGCTGGGGACCCGGAGGTTGCGATAAAGCTGATGACTCCCAACTTGAATCCGTTTATCGGGCAGCTGGGTAAGCCTTTGATGGATGGCGTACACGGGGAGGTTAGCAGTCAGCCCGCTTCGGGTAGCCGAATTGCAAGAATCGATGCACTCTGTACGGTATCGTATTGGATTTCTTGCCACCAACCGACGTATCGAAGTTCAACTGTTGTATCAGGGCGGCAATGCGCACGAAAGACTTGCAAGTTAGATCACACACGTTGGTCTGTATTTGAAACCACGTGAAGGCAGAGACGGGATCACGGGATCTCACTTGACTTAGTGACTTCCAAAGGTCCTACTAGTGGTAGGGTTGAACCTTATCCTTATATTGAACATGACATGACTGTGAGTGCAATAACCAATGAACTTGAACCGTGACCATCGATGCCGATTGTGATGCATTAGCCGGAAAGTTGGTTTCTTTGGACCCCCCAGTCCTTCGTGGTACGTCTCCTCAAGACCTATAAAACTTTCTGACTCACGGAGTCCAAACGCACCAACATGGGTATGCTGCCGAGGTTATTGCAATAAGTTGAAGCACATCAGCCATAACGACCTCGCGGCTTACAAAAAGCATACAGGCGGTCTTGGCGCTTGGGAATGGTCTCTCCTTTCCTGGCTCCAGAAAAAAAGAGAGCCATGACTTCTCTGTCTGGTGGATGAGCTACTGTCCGTACTCACAACGAGCGGATGCTCGCTTCTTGATCCATGCGAGGATGTACGCACGGGAGTGGTTTGAGTACACGGAGGAAACCCTGGCTACATTGCAGGAGATCCCATGCCCCACTGCCGCGTATCAGAACGCGCAAAAGGCGCTGGAAAACGCGGCAGACTGTACGTTCCATCGGCGGAAGGCGGAACCCTGTATATCAGACTTTGTGCAGAGCGTCGCAGAGACAGTGGAAGAGGCGATTGCAGATCTAAGTGCTAGCGCTTACCTCTATGTACATAGTTGTTCACAATGGCTGGTTCTCGCCACGGAGGTTTCGATGTAAATTCCCCTTCTGATATCATTCTGACCATGGACGGAATCTTGAAGCTTTCAAGTTGGCATCGCGGTCGAGTCGGAGCTGGCAGTTGGCAATCGTATTTAGGCTGAATGGACTTCAAGTTTGATGCAATCCTGTGTCTCGGATGATTTTCCAAGTCAGTCAGATAGTGATGTCGCCAGAGGCATCACATGTACAAGGGCCTATAGCTGAGCGGGCAAGTGACGAGGTTCGATACATCTGCCAGTGAGAGCGCTAGCAGGAACATGTACAGTCGTTTTATTGTTTGAAGCTGCCTCATGTGCCGTCTGGTCAAAGGGTTGTGGCAATTGCACAACTACTCCACCGTGCATCAATCGACGATAGGTTTTACTAGCAGTACGGAGGACTTTCAAGCTGGTTTGACTTTGGTGACATTGATCTTCTTCGGCAGCTGCCGAGCTGAAGTGACTCCGTCTTCGACTTGTCGTTGCTCAAGTGCTCAAGCTAGTGTATCTTCAGCCTTGCCACTATCAGAATTTGTCTATGACGACTTAAGAATGCAGTTCCCCACGCCATGATGGCGAGTATGTTCTAGGGTAGCTGGTTTCCTGCCGACTTGAAATAGGAACCCGTGCCAGTGAGCTGTGCGTAATTCGTTCCATGTAGTGACTCTGCAACCCTTCATTGAAGGAGACTGCGGCCAGACCTCATCTCACTTAGACTGTACTGACTGGCCTATCAGTCAACCAAAAACCGCGCACGAATGGAACAGCTCATTTCTAATATGGAAATTGCGAAGTAACTCCCTCGCTTACCAACCAACCTGCGCTCAGAAAACTGTCTTGAAAGCGTTGAAATGAGGGCCGATCAGCTGGAAAACTGCACATTTATCTTCATTTTCATTTTCAACTATCGTAAGCAGCCGCCGCCCTTTAAGGAGTATCTGACAGCTAGTCGACATTAGCTGACCTGGCACCGTGTTGCAGTATGACAGCAGACATTGGATAGAAGTACCTGACATCGGCTGCAATGACCTAGGTCTTCCTAAGTATCTGACCGGTTTTATTCCTAGATTCCCCAGTGCACTTGTTCCTCCGAGCATCCTAACGCATCAACAAACACGCTCTACACCATGATTTCCAATAACAAAGCTAAGCTGGAAGCCCTCTTAAAGTTGATCCACTCAGCTGCTCAGCAGGCAATTGCGGAGTATGAGCAATCAGGGGGAGATGTCCCTTCCATCGACTCTGCTGAGGCTCACACTTTGGATAACGCTATCGACAACATTGCGCTGAAGGGAGCTGTTCGGACTCTCGAAGGTGCATGTGCTCAGCTCTGTGCTACTCTTGCGCCCCCTTCCCATACCGTCATCAACGTGCGCCATGAGGCCTTTTCTCTATCGCATCAATGTTGACATCTCTCACCTTTAGCTCGTGCAAGCATACGACTATGCTTGCCTCCGTGTTGTTCTTCGAGAAAACATCACCGATATCCTCGCAGATTACCCTAATGGTCTTCACGTTAATGAGCTCTCCGAGATAGTCAACATTGATCCAAAAAAACTCACGCGTTTGTTGCGTCTTCTATCCACTAGAGGTTGTTACAAAGAAGGTAGGTCATGACGTTCCTTGATGGAAGGGTCACCACTCAATTGCTTTTCCAGTGGAGACCCACGTCTTTAAAAACAACCGTCTTTCCATGATGCTTCACAGCAAGAACCCTGTCCGATATATGGTTAGCCATCACGTCCAAAACATTGCAAGGGGTGCGTCCGTGTTGTATGAAACCCTGAAGGACCCAGACGCCGCGTACTCTGAGGGCTCTGCACATGCTCCTGTCATGTATGCAAATAAGAAAGAGGGCATCAATGGCACTTTTTTCGACTGGATCACACAAGACGTAAGGACATCCCCTTTATGCATTTGTATTGTCTCATCCTTTTCCAGGGCAATCGAAGAGAGGTAACGTAGTCGCAGTATACTTTCGCTGTCTTTGTGATTCGATACTACATAGGGCTACCACCAAGCTATGAGAGGAATTGGTATCATCATGGGTTCTCTTTCAGTTCTGACTCGTGCGTACACTGATCTGACTTGTAGTACTGACCTAACCAAATCACTCAGAGTTCCCTTTCGAGAAATATTCGACCGTTGTTGACGTCGGTGGGGGAATCGGCGCTTTCTCCCTTCCGCTCGCGAAGACACACGAACATATCAAGATCACCATTCACGATTTGCCAGAAGTGCTTGTCGAATCCCGAGCAGTCAGCCCTCCCTTCACTCATCCAAACAATTGTCTGAGTTTCTTCTAGGTCTGGAGAAGAGATTGCCCCGAGGCGGTCTATGAGAACCGAATTGAGTTTACAGGAATCGACTTTCTTACTGAGATTCCTGTCAAGGGCAAAGATATCTACTACGTAAGTCTAATCGATCTTGCTGATTGTGACATTTTGCGCTGATTGCTGAGGATGGACCTGGATAGCTTCGCAACATCATTCACGATTGGCCTGATCAGGAAGCGGCGCTTATCCTTAGCAACCTCCGTCAAGCACTAGGACCTCACAGCCGTGTCCTTATCCGTCAGTTGAAACTCCTTGCCACAATGTTGTCAGACTCACGGCTTAAACTAGACGACCTTGTTCTCCGCGAACTCACCCGTAAAGAAGCTGAGGCCGGAGCAGCGTCCCTCCGTACTGCTGTGGTTGGTATTCCCTCATTTTGCCAATCTGGACTGTTCCTCCATCATGTTTACAGGCGCCTGAACCACTTCTTCCCAACTTCGGTGTTGGGAACATTCGTATGT
The DNA here is from genome assembly GCA_038091255.1 of Tylopilus intermedius. Taxonomy (NCBI): domain Eukaryota; kingdom Fungi; phylum Basidiomycota; class Agaricomycetes; order Boletales; family Boletaceae; genus Tylopilus; species Tylopilus intermedius. The sequence goes on along the minus strand of JBBPOD010000424.1, from coordinate 15,139 downwards.
ACCAACAAGATCTAACGATGTTGATCGCACATGGCGCCAAGGAGCGCACGCTGCAAAATATGTTGGAACTTTCGTAAGAATAAGGGTGTCACGGTCTAGCCTTGCAATATTCTGATACTAGACGCTTCACAGAACTGCCGCTGGTCTGAAGCTCGAGAAGGTCTGGGACCTGGTAGAAACGTGCATCCTTGAATTTTCGGCTGCGTAAGAGACATACGTGACTGGCCGCGTGTACATATGTGGGCGCGTGGCGTCACAGACTTGCTAGCTAACAGATCTGCACTGTGTTTACAAATAACCGCATACCCACTCGCTGTCCATCAGCCTGACGTTCAATGACTGCGGTGATATCCCAGCGAGGCCAATTTGTGGGCAGGCTGTCAGACGCATGCTGCGCTGGCGTTTGTTGCAACGCTAAGCTTTTGAGCCCAACACAAACATCAACTAGCCAGGGACCCGCCAGTCGCCGAGACCGTCAGGTGTCAATAGGCGAGGATAACCATCTGAGATCGAAGTGACTGACCGGCTAAATGAGGACCATACTATTCAATGTGAAAAATACCGCTAAGCAGCTACACTCGAACTAGTACTAGTAGTGCCAGCTCAACGCCCGCAGAGTCAAACCGGGGTGTGGCACTAGTCACTCAGCTCCTCTCCAAACACAACCGACGTGGTTTTGCAAGCCTGTTGCCGGAATAGGTAGAGTCTGCGTGACCAAGGAGTTTGTTGGTGCCAGCACATTAGCCCGAGTCGTGTGGAGTATATGGTGTTCCCTTAGTGATGTGACACAAGACTATTGCAGCCGAAATGTCAGGTGAGGTACATAAATTCTATCCTGGTTAATGTTCTGTCAGTGTCCGATTATGCCAGTGGTAGCAGCGGAACAGGTCATACTCACTGGCAAGCTGCGGAGGAATCTATGACGTCCAGGCGAAGTGACCCATCGCGTATCGCCGAATGTCAATGAGATTGGTGTCATCAACGAGTCTGGCTGCGTGGATCACATGCGATCCATCCAGCGCCGACATGGGAGTAAAACGAATGGGAGGCGAATGGCAAGGTTGACCTGGTCAGGAAGCTTGGGGACAACACGATTACGAAGTAGGGAGTCTTCGAGGTTACATATCTCGTATGCAGTGCCTGGCCAAGCGAGAGTGAATCATGGGAGGAATACCGTTGACTGTGGAACCATCGTCGATCGAGTAAGGAGTCGTGGAACGATGTGTGGAGGGAGTGTAGTACTACTAGTACTACTCGCAAGGGGGAGAGTTTACGGCATCGTACACGGTCATGACGCGGTCACGTGACAGCATGCAACGAACGCGTGACCTCGACGCCGCTTGTGCTTGTACTTATACTAATCCGACACCCCGCCAGGCGACCCTTGAAGCTTGAAGCTTGAAGTGCGCCGTTCCAAGACATGGCCATGTTCGAGACGCCATCGCGAATTTGGCGCAGGATCGAGGACGAGGCAGAACCACCGTCGTTACCTTCGCTACCCACATTCGAGCACTCCGTCGCACCCGACACCGAATCTGATCACACAACAACAGACGACGATAACGACGTTCTACCAGTACATTCAACTCCAGCAGCTGCATCCTCCCACAACGCCACTGCAACTATCCGTCTCCAGTCTAGCACGTCCAGCACTGCCCGCTTTGCGACCTCGATTGCATCCCGCTCTGCCTCCGTAAAGTCGTTGAGTTCAAGATCATTTAACCGAGCTGCTCAAAGAAGTTTCGACGTGAGCGCTATTACATCACCGCCCCATGATTCGGAGGAGAACACCGATCCAGAGGGTCCTCCCGAGACGAGCACCAGTAGCGTGCCGGAGGCATACTTGCCACCTCAAGAGAGCGACGAGGCTGAGGATATGTCCCTTGCGGACGCCTTAGAGTCAGTCAGTCGCGCCAGTTCTCCTTTGTCACCAGAGCCACCACCACTGGATCCCACTCCGAAGAAGATTGGCCTGCCGTATGATTACTCCGTTTCTTTACGTTCCGAACTACAGGTGAGTCTCTCTTTGTTTTGAATGTATTGAGCGTCACTAGATACTCTCTCAGCCCTCACCGATTGACAAGTTTCGTAACGTTGCCCTGCGTCGACCCCTTGCTCGTACTCGAACACCATCACTCTCGCGCTCGACGTCTTCCTCGGCGTCCTCACCGCCTAATTCCACCCCCCGGAGTAACCTGTCAATTCCATTGCCAAGAGACTCAGAGTCGCCCGTTCCAGGCATTTGTGTCCCTCTTCCCCGATCCGCAAGCGCCTCACCGGCCGTCACTCCACTACCTAGCGTGGTCGTTCAGCCACCCGACGAGGAACTCTCACGAATAAGTGAAGAAGATACGTTTCCTCGTGGGCATGATGAGACTCAGATGGAGAGTGAACCCGAGCGGGCCTCCAATACTGATGATGGTCGCGCATCAGACAGGGAGCCCACGTTTTCGTCTGCATCCTCTGACCCGAGCTATCCCATGGGCCGTACGATCCAACCCGTTCGCTCATTTATTGTCCCTTCGACTGCATTTTCCTCTCCTGCACCGTCCACGGCATTCACGCCAACACCCGCCATCCCGCCGCGCCCGCGCACTCGATTCAATATCCCACCACCTCCGCAAGAATTGTATAGCCAAGACGAGGTCGAGGTGGATTCGGAACCGGTCACCCCCAAGACACGCCGAAGATCATTCCTGCTTTCTGTCATTAACTCCACTGCCCGTCCCCGCATGAAAGCACCTACTCCACATCCTCACCGACGCATGAGTGCACTTCCAGTCACGGCTGAAGTGGCCGAAGACGAGCAAGCTACACCGGCCACTGCGATGCACAAGGCCTTTGCGGGTATAACGCCCCGACCAAGGCTGGGTCGCACGTCGCATCCCCTCGCTCAGACGTATATTCCTCACAGCAGTGCGTCAGAGGCGGGAGATCGGGACGACCTTGCTCCGCAAGACGACGCGAGCGACAGGGGTTCTATCATCTCGACCGCCTCCTCGCACGATCTGGTAGCCCATGTTCGCGCCAACACTTCTTACGACCCCGCCCTGGGCCTTGGCGAACGGGGCAAGATGGGTCGCTTCGATGCCCAAAAGCTGAATTCGTACTTGCACGGGCTCAACCGACATCTGCAAGAAGAGAACATTGAGCTCGTTGCGCGATTGCGGAAATACGAAGAGGTCAAGCACGGACCACGACTGAGCATGGAGAGTGTGGGAGGGGGGAGACGGATGAGCGCCGGGAGCGCATTGGGTGATGTAGATGAAGAATCTAGTGCGGAGGGGTGGGCGGAAGAAAAACTAGAACTCGAAGCTCTCGTTCAGAAAATAACGGAAGACCTCGACCAAGCGACGGCGAACAAGGATCAGATGGCCAAGGACCTGGAAAAGGAACGCAGTGAGAGGGCTCGAGACAAGGAACGATGGCGAGAACGGATGACAGAGGTGGAGAATGGGGTCTCGGATATTATTGGAGAGCTCGAGAGCAGAGCCGAGGAGGCGCAGGCGAAGCATGCCGAGGCTATCGAAGAAATAAGCAAGGTCAGGCGGGACGCGGACAGGGTTCGAGAACGACTGGAAACGGAACGCGACCTCGCCCTCGAGCGCGCCGCTAAAGCGGATAGCGCACTCGAAAGCGGCAAGGAGCTCGGCGGTGCCTTGAAGGAAGCCAATGCAAAGATTAGTGCGCTCAGCAGCGACCTGCGAGCAGCTACGACGCATGTCAAGGAACTGGAGGGGGATACTGAGGTACTCCACCAAAAGGTCGGCGGCCTCGAGAAAGAGCTCAAGGAAGAGAAGCTTTCCAATAAACTCGCCAAAGAGGACTTCCACAGCCAGCTGAGCGAGATGGGCACCGAGGTCATGCGGGCGACGGCAAGAGTCTCTGAGCTGCAGGAAGAACTCGCTGAGCGCGACACTGAACTCGATCATCTCGAGGGGGAACTGCAACTCAAGTCGGACAAGCTAGCTGAACTCCAACGATGCACGGCGCAAGGCGACAGGGATACCGCTGAGGAACTGCGATCGCTCAAGTCGTATATCTCCGAACTCGAGGAGAGCACGGCGGAGCGCGTCAAAGATCTCAAAGAGCAGCTTGCGCGTGCGCAGGACCGAGTCGAACAACACGAAGTAGAGGAGGAACATGCCCATGATCGGATGGAACGGCTGGAGAATGATGCTGAGAGGGCGACGGAACTCGCTCGACAGATGGAGGAGGCCTTGGAAGCAGCAGAGGAAAAGATGAAGTCGGACGAAGAGAAGATGACTGACTTGCGGAGCAAGCTGGTTGCGTTGGAACGCGAACAAGAAAAGCAGCGAGACATGGCGATCGCCAACCCGCCGAGCAATCACGAAGTCGAAGAAGCTCTCGAGGCAGAACTGGACGAGGCCCACAGAGAGATTGCGAGGTTGTCCACTCTTCTTCAGCAATCTCCCGCTCGGCAAGCTATCGATAAGGCCAAGGACACGAGGATCGAGCTGTTGGAACGCGAAAAGGAGGAATTGATGGAACGCGTCCGAGCTCTGAAGAGCAACAACATGGACCTGGCGACCCCACGCAGAGTTGTCAGCACGAGCGGCATTTCTCCCATCCACCGACAAGTTCTCTCCTTGAATGTCAAGACGCCCAAGACGCCTGGAGCACCTCTTCGAGACGTACGTCGGTGTCATCGTCACGAATGTCAAACTGAGGTTCCTTGACAGCTTTCGTGGTTGAATGCAACCACCGCGGGTGATTTGGGCGCTTCGCCTTTGTTGACCGAGATTGCAAGGCTTCAGACAGAACTCGACCGCGCGAACGAGAGTATCGACCAGAAATTGGACGAACTGCAAGAAGCGGGTCTTGACGTCGTCGAACTCACCAAGAACCTCGAGGATGCACGCTCCAACATCATGTTGCTCGAAAACGAGAACGCAAGGTTGCAAAGAAGGGAAGAGAGACGACTCCGCCGACTCGAGAAGTTACGGTGCCAAAAATGTTTCGTCAAGATCGACCCTTCGAGGCTGCACCGTGCCTACGAAGCCGATGAGAGGTATGAGACCAGAGGCACCTTCTGGCGTATGCTAACGATGTTGGACAGTACTCTCTCCTTGGACGTGTCGACAACCGATCTTTTGGCCAACCCGCCTACCCCGCTCATCAAAACAAGCGAGGCACTCCGCTCGGAGCTGCAAAACGTGCACACCCAGTTGGACACGATGAAGAGACTATGGCAGGACGAGAAGCGCCAGATCCTAGGCGAAAAGGCTGTCCTCCAAGACACTGCCAATCGTATGAACAATGAAGTGCGGCACGTGAAACAAGAGGCGAAGAAAGCCGTCGAAGCAGAGCGCGAGAGTCGCCGATCGAAGGCAGATACGCAAGAGGTGGGATGCTCCCCTCTTGGATTTGTGCATCGTGCTCACGTTCGGCTCGTCTGTAGGAGGCTGACAAGGCAAAGGCGGTCATTGCTGATCTCGAGGCAGATCTGCAGGGTGAACGAATGCGTCTGAGAAAGATGTCTACAGAACAGGAGCGCCTACAACGCGAGATCAAAGAGGTTGCTCGACAGCTGCAGCGAACTGAAACGGTAATGACAATGGTGACCTGTCTCGAGCCGTCGACTGATGTCAGACTTAGGACATGGACGACGTCAAGTACCAGTTGCAAAGGGCCAAGCAGGATAATCACGAGCTTGAAGCCGAGCTCCGAGGTACGAACAGAGTTTCCCATGGGACGCGTGCCTGACATAGTCGTCGTAGTGAGCGCGAATGCAGAACAGCAAGCACGCGTCCTAGAAACCAAAGTGCGCGAAAACACGTCGACGATCGAGCAATTGCGACAGGAACGTTCCATGCTCGCGCAGGATCACAAGGACCTTCAACAGCGATACGCCCAAGTCTCCGAGGTGCGTTTGTTTGACAACTTGCTATAGTCAGTCCTTGGCTGAACGCGCCCGCCAGCGCGCCCATAAGCTCCGCAGTGACTACGCCACGTCGCAGAAATCGCATGAAAACAGGCGTCAGCAGCTGGACATCCATCTGGCTGAGATCGAGGAATTGCGACAGGCGCTTGCGAGCCAGGCCGACGAGCTCCAGCGGACGGAGCAAGAAAGGAACCGGATGGCGATGGAGAAGACGGACATTTCTCGGACGATTGCGACGCTGGAGACCGAGCTGAAGCGCGTCCGCAAAGACGCAGAGATCTTTGGTCGTGATCTTAAAGCGCTCCGCGGGGAAAAGGAGAAATCGCAGCAGAAGCAAAAGGAGGAGATCGCCAAGGCAGAACGTGCCAGGAAACAGGCTCAGACGCAGATGCGTCTCCTCAGTGATCAGCTCGAGAGCCAAAAGGTCAAGAACAAGAGACTGCAGCAACACGTTTGCGCCATGTACGTACTCGCCCGCGTGTTTTGTGTTGACGGACGTCGTGACTGTGTCCTGGGCAGCGATGACAGACAGCTCGATGAGCTCAAGGAACAACATAACCGAGAGTGCAAAGGACTGATCGTTCAGATTAGTTACCTAAAGGCCAAATTCACTCGGGAATCGACATTGCGGGACGGTCTCTGCTATCAAAAGCGATACCTCCTCGTACTCCTGGCGAGCTTTGAAGCAAGGTATCATGGACGTGCCTCTTGTTCAGCCCTGATCTGACCCGTAACCGTGACCAGTGAGAAACGCATCTTGGCTTGCATAGCGCGGATAGGATACCCGAAACCGGGTCCATCGACCCTCACGAAAAAGCGCCGAACGTTCAAGAGCGTTGCGTGGTGCATTGTATTTATTCGCCGTGCGAGGTAACGTCCTGGCGATCTCGTTACACGTCTGCTTTCTCACTCTAGGATAGATTCGCAAGCAATGCTTGGCGAGAAGCCTGCACCAACAAGCAAGCCATTGCAGACGCCCTGCAAGAAGTCCGCCGACGTCGAACGACAATTCAGTATGGATGAAACATGATATACTATCGTCTTTTTTTTCCCGTCGGGGCGTATACGTCCTCGGGCTGTTGTCTGTATCTTGCCATGTCGTGTAGTATTATTGTTACCATTTCAGCACTAAATTAGGTGGGATCGATGACTATGATTGAGACGGAGGCTGTCGCTGTTTGCGTGTCTCCGAGATGACCCGTACTGCATCCTTGGAGAAGACGTAGGAGAATCCACTCCAGATAGTGGTCACGGCAACGAGAACCCTGACGAGAACGCCGTCAGTGGGTGTAGGCTGAGCAAGTGACAAGGCGTACTGCATTTCGGGCAGATGTGCGCTAAGAAATGCTGGGCCAATGGGGGCGACGGTCGTCCCAAACATCAGCGCCAACTGTGCTGCAGTATTGTACTAGCAAGCATAAGCACACCATGAGAACGAGATACGCCAACGCGACAAACGCGCTCACCTTGCTGATGGTCGTCGGACGCACTTCCGCCGAGGGGATCGAAAAGTCCCAATAACGGCGCCACGTTTTCTGCATGTCACACGAACGGGGGTGGATCATGTGTTCCTCTCGGTCGAGGGAGGTCGCTTACTGGGTGGGGTAGGGACGTGTAGCGGATGTAGAACGCAGAGAGGCTGAGGAGGGCGTCGCGTCCGATGACGATGGTCGCCAACCACACTGGGAACAGCAAGGGTCGGTGACCGAAGAGGGACACGTCTGGGGACGTACGGGGTAGCATGCCTTTGACGGCGAGCGTGACGGTGAGGGTGGTCACGAGTGCCTTGTCAGCGGCGGGGTCGAGTATCGTGCCGAGCACGGTGCGCATGTCGAACCGCCTTGCCAAGAAACCATCGACCTGTGTTGTGTCCTGAACTCAGCGCGCGTGCCGTCGACATGGAGAACTCACAAGATCCGAGAGACCGGCGTAGACGAGCAAGCCGGTGGCGAGGTAAAAGTCGTCGTGGAGGATGGACCACCCGAGGACGGGGCATGCGAGGATGCGGGAGGCTGTGAGGAGGTTCGGGAGGGTGTAGATGTTTTCGCGGAGAGTAGGTCGTCCGCGCGGGTTATCTGGTTTTGGGTCGGAGTGAAGGCGGGGGGACGGACAGACGTATCGTGCGCAAGGTGTTGCGGTAAAAGTCCTACGGGGAATACGTTGACAACGAAAGTGAGGGATGAGGAAGGAGACACGGCGTGGATGGAACAAGAGAGGTCGAGAAAGCACCGCGACGATTGACGAAGACATGGACAAGGCCATAGTATGCTACCAAATTTGGTATCACCGGGACAACTTGGACAAGGACCGACTCGTCGCGCAGTAGGACGAGAGGGTAACCTCGAGTTTCAGTTACAAAGCAAATGGTTCTGATTCAGATTACAGATATTGAGCACCTTTACCCTTCCCATGACCGCCAGCCCCAAGCCCGTCGAGATACAGAGTAAACCAGAAGTATGATTGTTATACTGTACAGGTACGCAATACTACACGGTGGTTGATCCAAACCCCCGTTTTCCATCCCCATGACATCGTCCTCTAGAAGGGTATATCGAGTTCCACCTAAACAAGGGATTGTCAGTCAGTGGTGCATCTGAGACACGTCAGGGACAGTCCAACACCACACGCACCGCTTCCGTCGCCTTGTCCACCTCCGCCGTGAAGTGGTCTCCGATGAACGTGCTCAAATCGAGATAGGCCGCCGGTCGGCAGCTGTGGCAGGCAGACGCAGATTCGAGCGCCTCCGCGATCAACAGTGGATCGGTCACCACCTTGGAACACGGCCGCTCCCGCAGCGCCTCCCTCGCGCGCTCCATATACTCAATGAACCACGCGTTCACCTCGTAAATCTTCCCGTCCGCCAGCGGCCACGACAGCATGTGGTGCACGCAGTCGTCACACTGGAACCACACCCAGCGTGACGCGAACCCGGGGAACCACGAAAAGTCGGACGTGAGCGAGCTCGCCGCGACGCTGCACTTGCGATGGTACTGCAGCAGCTTGTGGTACACCGACGCGGGGATGTGCTCCAGCTCATTGACGTACGGACCGAAGATAGGCGAACGGAGCGTGTACCGCGCGGCGAGGCGCGTCTCGGCTTCGAACCCGAAGCGGTACGCAATGGCGAACACGCGCAAGGGCTCTTCTTCGAGGAAGGATGGCTGCACGAGGAGGGTCCGCACCCGGTTCATCATCCCCTTCATCCCAAACTTGCGCATCATCTCTAGCACGGCTTGGATGTCGTCCAGGTTCTCGAGGATGGGGTTGGAAAAGGGGTAGCAGTATTGGAGCACCCGCTCGGTCGTCACCCCGTCTTCGACGAGGTCGATAGTGTCCCGTCCGCCCTCTTGCCTCACGATTAAACCCTCGAAGGCGGGTGAGGGCGAGGAGGCCCCCAGCACCAGACAGCGCTTCAGCAGAGGCGACGACATGGTCAAGAAGAGCTTGTGAACGGCGAACCACGCGCCGTCCGAGGTGCGCAGCGTGAGATCGGCCTCACGGTCGTCAAATGGAGAGCGATAGGGCGTAACCTCGAGTGTCAGAACCGATTTTGTTTCGACGATGGCTTGCGACATGGGTAGGGCGACGGAAATGGGTGGATGAGCTCGACTGATTGCGTTTCCGGTGTAGATATAACTGTCGCAAGGACACGGGTCCCTCCATCTTACATGAGGCTCAGGTCAGTTGTACACATGTCAGGGCGATGCAGATGATGCAGGCATCTACTATTGATAAACACGAGGCAATGGCAAAAGATAATTCAGTTGAAGGTGGGATTCGTCGCGGGGGAAGCATACTTGAGTATGGAAAGCTCCTTGCGGCTTCATGTATGGTTTTCATACAGGGGCAGAGCTGACCCGGAGTCGTGTGCTAGTACGTTTGTTTGTTTCGGAAGCGGCTACCAAACACTGATCAGCACCGTGTTTTTTGTGCGATCATTCCTTTGATCGTGACATGCGTTAAACATGCCACTGTGCGATGCTCCTGCGTGCCGACTTGGGACGCCTCATAACTGTCATTCCAATCGTCTTATCGAATCAAATCATGAAGAGTCCTGATTGCTAGAGGGCGATGACAATGACGTCAAAAAGCTACAGGATAGTCACCCGTGGCGTCTTGCGTGATGCAGCACCTGGCACCACGCTGCACTGACAAAAAAGTATCCACTCCAAACACTATTCGTGCGTCATGGGCACAGCTCCTCGTCATACTGCATGCTTGCTGTCATCAATACAAACCCCTTTCTTGAACGTCTCCACATCAAGAATAATCGAAGGTGAAGAAGGTGGTGTCGTAAACGCTGTTATGTATGAAAACTCGTGTAAATCGAATGACTCGGATACCGATGTGTTGGTGTCCATCCCGGGGGATTCAAGGTCGTCCGTGTGTGGGGTTCGGCGGGTAACGGAAGCGACGGTCGAAAGGGGGCTCTCGGACAGAAGCGCGTTAGGTCCGCCAGGCTTAATGTCCGCGTCCTTGGAAACGATCAACGGCGTGTCCTGTCGCGCCATGGCTGGCGTTACCTGTTCCGCTCTCAGGCATGCCGCGACTTTGCGTCCTTGGCATCGACCCAGAACCTTTGGGAAGACCCTGCGGCTCATGAGCATGAAATTGTTTCTCGGTGTTCGCAAGATGACGTTCGCTGGCCGACTTGCGGGCCTCTTCAAGTAACCTCTGATGTACAGCTCTTCTTTGAATGTTTCGCTAGCTAGTGGAGCCAGATCCGGGCCATCTCGACTGATGTCGTATGTCAGGGAAACAAGTACGCAAGTTTGATGGACAATGGATACCTATTTTCAGAAGCAGAGCTATTTGTATAGCCAGGCGAGCCATCAATTACGCTGACAATCGTCATCACTTCAGAGATATCGCAAGAGTCGTTCGCCCGAGATGCATCCCCATAGAACTTGGCGATCAAAGGACTCGTCGTTGTCGTCGTCACCGTCGAGTCGTCCACGCCGGCTGGGACCTGAAAAGGGCTGCCGTTGTCATCGACCGGCCTTTGCGAGCGAACATCGCGATGAAGATGGAGCACGATTGACCCGGGGTTGGCAGTGTCTCTCGATTTCTTGATAGCTGTTAGTTCGTTTCTGTCGTTGGCCAGGTTCTCTTCTGCTGCGACGAGGACAGGGTCTGAAAGCGATATGAGTAGCCGGTCCGGTGGAATGGTGTGGCGATCGTGCGTATGTCCGCCAGGGGCAAAGTAGAGCTCCTGTTTGGTTCTCGTTGAGGAACGGGATGGGAAGCGATTAACGCGGCGAGAGATAAGGGAAGCGAGCGTCAACGGCATCTTGGCAGTGCTTGATGGAATGCTGGAGGGACCGGATAAGACGAGGTGGCCGTGTGCAGTGGATCGGGTGCAGGTCCATAATAATTGCTGGACCGGGTGGCTGACTTGGCAGTGAGGCTGACTCGTCCTAATTGGGTGTTGGTGCAATGGACTGGTCGGTACTACATCCTGGCGTTGCCCGGCATCCAAACCATGTATCTGCCAGTGAACGAGCGTAATCACCAGCTCATCAGGTGGGTGACATGGCATGAATAGTCACACGAGAGAAACACTTTGATCCGTGGCAATTAACAGTACGACGATACTGGACAATCCAACCGTCGTTCGATCAACTGGAGGCGGAGTGTTGTAGGCGATAATTTTGGCGTTCGGACTAGGGTACCTCGAAGCCGGTAAACACACAGGGGAACGTTGCTGTATGCGGGGAACGTTGACGCGACGGTCAGCCGGTGACCTCAGAGCTGTGCCTGACAGGTACGGCCCAGTGAAAATATTGTTCCCACCTTTGCTGGACGAGTTTTGAACGTCTCTGACTCTGTGGAGGAAAGGAGGTCAAGATGAAGAGGAAATGAAGAGGAGATGAGAAGGAGCCCAACTGAGGGTAAAGTGACAATAATCTGGGGCTGAAACACGCCACCTACGCGCATAATCGTACCATAACCTGATATGATTTTCGGAAAATTATTCGTTATGTAAATTCGAACCATCCCTCTCTCCGGACATATATAAGACCCCTCCCCGTCGCTTGTCGTCCTTGTCCCCCTTTTCCCTTATTCCCTCCAGAGCCATGGCAATCCCACCCGTGTCCGTCATCGCCTCCGAAGAACAACACGACATTCACTACGACATCCCCCGTCCAAAGGATGTCGGTATCCTCGCTGTGGAGGTCTACTTTCCCCGCAGGGTTCGTATCGTTCACGCGACATCTCCATGTCGACTCACCTGCCATTAGTGCATCTCTGAGGCCGAGCTCGAGGTCTTTGACGGTGTTGCCGCAGGAAAATACACCATTGGCCTTGGCCAAGAGTACATGGCTTGCTGTGATGACCGTGAGGACATCAACTCCTTTGCTCTGAACGGTGCGTCCTGTCCTATCGCGTCCTGGTCGTCGTATTGACGAGTCCTGTGCAACAGCCGTCAATGGCCTTCTTGAAAAGTACAATATCGACCCCAAGAGCATTGGTCGTATTGATGTTGGCACTGAGACCATCATCGACAAGTCGAAATCGGTCAAAACCACCCTCATGGACCTCTTTGCAGAGTCTGGCAACTTCGACATTGAGGGTGTTGACTCAAAAAACGCTTGCTACGGTTCTACTGCAGCCCTGTTCAATGCCGTCAACTGGATCGAGTCCACATCTTGGGATGGTCGCAATGCTATCGTTGTCGCTGGCGATATCGCAATCTATGCAGAGGGAGCTGCACGACCTGCTGGAGGTGCAGGTGCATGCGCCATCCTAATCGGCCCAAACGCACCAGTTGTGATAGAACGTAAGCTGTCGACCACTGATCTCATGCTAACCCGATTTTGACGTTCATTTTCCTAGCCATTCACGGCAATCACATGACCAACACGTACGACTTCTACAAACCCAAGCTCGATTCCGAGTATCCCGAGGTGGATGGCCCTGTCTCTGTTACCACATACATCTCCGCTCTTGATGCCTCTTACGCGCGTTTCCGTGAGAAGACTGCTAGAGCGAAGAAGCTTCACCTCGCAAACGGCCACGCAAACGGCAAATCCGAAAAAGGGTTCTCCCTTGATGATATAGATTATGCTGTATTCCATGCCCCCTACGGCAAGCAAGTCCAAAAGGGTTTCGGGCGTTTGTTCTACAACGACTTCGTCAACTCCCCCTCGGCACCCCAATTTGCCAACATTCCTTCTCCTGATGCGATCCTCGCTACCTCTTACACTGCATCGCTTACCGACAAGAACCTCGAAAAGACATTTATCGCCGCATCCAAAGCCGTTTACGCCAAGAAGGTCGAGCCGGCTATGCACTGCTCAAAACGTCTGGGTAACATGTACACTGCCTCCCTCTACGGCTGTCTCGCCTCCCTTCTCTCTTTTGCTGAGCCCGTCGAGCTCAAGGGCAAGCGTTTGAGCATGTTTGCTTTCGGTAGTGGTTGTGCATCGAGTTTCTTCACGCTTCGTGTCAAGGGTGACACGTCAGAGATACGGGAAAAGATGGACCTGCTCAAGAGATTAGCGAGCATGAAGGTCGTTCCTTGTCAGGAATACGTCGATGCACTCACTGTAAGTCTCACCCTTACGTTCACACTTAGTATACATGCTCACCTCTTTCGGATCAGCTTCGTGAGAAGAACCACAACGCTGTCAACTACACGCCAGAAGGCTCGATCGACAACATCTGGCCTGGAAACTTTTACCTCGAGTCCGTGGACAGCAAGTTCCGCAGGAAATACACTCGCGCTCCAGTTGCCTGATTGCATGTATTCTATATCTACTTAGTAGCGATCGTAGGGTTACTCGTTTCGCCGACACACATCTAGATCGTTTTTGGCTTTAGGTGCCGCATTTGTACGTTGCTTGTATGATTTGTAGGCTGCATTCCGGATCGAGCACTGTTTCGGTCGCAGGACGTATCTGGGCGAGTGAGACATTGATAAGATTTTCTTGATTGCCGACAACTAGCGGATGCTATATCTGATATGATCAGACCCATAGTATTAGTCTCTGTCCAGATCCAGCGATGAGGTCCAGTCCACGCACGTCGGTTCCTTGTCGGCACGGCCCCGAGCTGAGCCGAGTCGGTACACGAAAGGGGGGTTTTTTTTTTAACCGGGGGTGTGCGCAGCAGAAAATGTATGCGTAGAGAGGACAACGGGGCGTTCTTCACTGGCGATTGAAAGTGAGGCAAGGTGGCGGTGCTGGCCGTCCTCGCTTTGAGTGCCCCGCACGCTTCTCGTTTTCACACCCACTCGCGCCTCTTGCTCAGTGGCCTCATGCTGCTCGATGTCCCTCGCAGCTCGCTCGCCCTCCGGGGCTTTCGCCCGCATCCTTACTCCTGACATGTGCATATCTACTAGGCATCACCGCTCCAGCCTGCGAGCTACCGTTACGATCGATCTTCACGGAAGATGATTTGGATGTGTTTGTCCTGCGGGTCCGCTGGAACCAACTGATTTCAGCCCGCCATTTAAGCCTGCACTTCGGGCCTGATCCATGAAGACGACGGCGCGCGCGTGTCGCGGTCATCGGGCCTCACCGATTTGTAGCCACAACTTTAGGCGAGCTGCTTGACCATGACTAGCAATCTGAACGTGAGTGACACTATCACACTTTGCTCTGCCGCACTTGAACACCACCGTGTAGTCATTAAATTCTCTGAGAAAAACGATAAAGTTACCGCTTCGTGCTCTCTGGACGTCTACATTGAATGGCGGGTTTGTGATCAGAACGAACATGTACTTAGTCCACATGTGCATGGACTGCGCTAGAGGCACACACTTATCATGCGTCGTTAGCCACCAGAAGTGCACCGGTTAGGCGACGAAAGTCATCAGGCATTTAATCGTTACCGCGAACTTCAGGACGAACAAGCTCTATCCATGAGAAACGTGCACAAGAACTTTGTCCAATAGACCACCCTAGTCGCGTCAGTGTCTCATTCGACCTAGCCACCGCGAAAATGATTCACTGCCGAGCAAACGATATGTCCCCCGATCTCGACGTGCCCATTAATCTGTATCGGGATGCGCTTCGCCTTGGGAATCACATCGACTGGAAAGATCGATACCGGCATTTGACGATGCAGTGCACCCCACGCCTGATAGTCATTTCGACACGCAAGGGAATCCCTCGTTCAGCGTACCACTCTCTGTTGGGTTGCTTAAGGAAGTCGACGACAAGTTCCGTAATTCCAGGGTCTAGAATGACGGAGTTGGGTGGACGCCTGGAACACGTAGTAAGCTCCTCC
>JBBPOD010000423.1:0-19475 GCA_038091255.1 Tylopilus intermedius | reverse complement strand
AGCCGACCGCAGTCTTCACGCTTAACTACAATTTAATCCGAACCTGGTGTGTGAAGCGGTCCAAGTTGGCATTGCGTTGCGAGGCTTTCTCACAAGGCTTTAGGCAGAAAACGAGTTAGTCTTTTAGAAAACATCCACTACCCTGAATCATGGGCGTGCAGGCGACCCCGTATTGTATTGTAAGTTCAACCATAATTGAGCTCCATCCTTTGGCTCATATCTTAAGGTATCCGGTTGTACTTGCGAAATCCTGCTCAAGTCCCTTGACCTGAAATACGACTCGGAGTTTCCGAGATATGGGCCAATCGTCAGGAGCGCAGTGGAAACTCTCCTAGACGCGCACGAGTGCAATTCACAAGACGATCTGTCTATCATTGGACCAGTACATCCTTCTGGACAACCGTATGAAGACCCTCACGCGCACGACCTGGATCCCAAAAGGGACATCCGTGTTGTATCGCATTGCGTTGTGGACGAGTGGCCGGATCCTGGGGTCATAATAGCAGGACCCCTCGGACCGAACCACCATTTGAGCTACGACCTGGCTGAAGACCTCGAGTGTATCATGGTGCAGACGTTCGCCCTTGATATCATGGCACTTGCTACCAACGGTCGGATGACGGCCTTGAGACTGTGGCAATTTGCAGGGCTTCGAGATGTATCTGAGCTAATCTTCAATCCATATTATCCACTCCCAGGGGTCAATTATGGAGAGTACCCGGGCCTGTGGGAGCCAGAGGTGGATGCGTTTCCAGGATATACAGACGATGAAATAGAGGAGCTGGAAAAAAATCAGGACGTCGAGATCGTGAAACAAAGACTAGTGCACGAAGGACTTTTTTGGATACGGATGGCGCCTGATCGGTAATGGTCATCTTGAATCTCGCTGCTGGGCCTCTGAACCTGATTTTCGTGCTGGCAGCTTTCCCATTTCTCCAACGATGCACGATTACCCCGCGCCTGTGCTCTCCGAGGTACATCCGCGTGGAAATCGTTCGGCGATCGAGAGCCTTCCCACTGAAATAGTGATGGCCATTGTCTCCTCCTTACCCCTCAGTTCGCTCGTCAGTCTCGCGGGTGCTTCGCGGTCGTTGCAGAAGGAGATCCTTGGAAACGACTACCTCGCATGCATTTGGCTGTATAATAGCGCACCGTGGTGGATTCCCGTACCAACTCAAACGCCCAAAAAGGATAAGCCAAGTGAATCACCCAGCATAGCTATACATGCTAGTGCATACCTTGCCTCTGGATGGAATGCGCAAATACCATTGACAGTCAACTTTCGTACTGGCTTCGATTGGGCGTACATCTGGAGGTGTATGAGATCTGGATCAATGCGGAACCGTCGACGTATATGGAGAACAGCTTTGGAAATTGAGCGTGCCGCAGATCTAGCAGGAGTATAGGTGTCGTACCATACCTGTTTAATCACCGTACGTCACGGTCAAACTTGATGGAAATATGAGTCCTCTCTACCGTGGTTCCAAAGCCACCCCATGAATGAACCCATAAGGAACACCGCGGAAGATACGAGTTGGACGCGGAAAGGCTCGGGTATATATTCAAAAATAGCAGCGGAAGTTTGTGGACTACACTCTAGGATGGACTGTAGGTGGTAGTGGCAACTCTTCGCAGGTTGACTGGACGCCGCCACTCAGGAACCGCAGCGTGGTGAGTAATAAACAGGGCGCGTTGACGCGGTGACGGAAACAAGAAAAAACGAAGGTGCGTCCTGCGCATGCTCACGACTTCCTCGTTTGCAAGAAACAATGGTGTGTACTACGTAGAGAACCTGAACCCTCACACTGCATCCTGCGCCAAGTCTCGAGGAATCCCCGCACGGAATGTGATCTCGCAATCATGATTTGATGTAGATGACGTTTTCAGCGCATCACCCATTAAGTGGCGGTATCGACCAGTTTGCCCAAGCTGCGCGACGATCAAAAATGGTGTCATTGCCTGCCAAGACGAACGATTCAACGTGTGGAAGACAGTGAACGAAGGATGCCACGAACAATCAGCTGAGAAGCGACGTCCATCCCGGGTAACGCGGCAGGACTCTCCAATGCGAAGAGTGCAAGCATAGCGGCATTGGTCACCGCGGACATAGCACCTGATTCGACGACAAGGTACACTGAAGGAGCAAATCGATTGCTCGATGTGGCCGTCAAAGAAGCCACTGTCCGACCGATTCGCCAGAGACGTGTCGCGATCGCCCCTGAGACAGACATGTTGAGAGTGAATCCGCACGCCCATGCTGATATAATGAGCAAGGTGGACAGTTGATCATACAACCCATGGCTAGGGAACACAAATACAGCGGAGGCTGCATATGCCGAACCTGATAAAAGTGAGAGAGGATGTCAGGTGCACACCGAAGGATTACGGACCCACACAGCCGGCCGCTAATATAATCTGTCAGGCAATGTCAGCTAATACCAGTCCTCCACAGATAATCATTGATGATTGGTTGCATACAGGAAGTATGATGACTCTCCAGTTGAACATGAAAACCGCGTAAAGTCTCCAAATCTTATCGAAAACAGGTACCTGTATCAGTTCTTGTACCATTACACCCATAATAAAACCTACTAGAATAACGTCTTGGATGAGCACCTTTGTGACTTCTATGAGCATAGCCGAATTCACACATCAGCATCAAGGTCGCCTACCAGTGTAGTATATATATTGCCCTTGAGGAGGTACAGTGGGGTGGTGTAATCGAGCCAGTATATCGTGGAGTATTTGGGGACGTCAGCTGGCGCGTAAACAAATGCTTCGAGTAATTGTCGTAGAGATGCGCCGACATGAGTAGTGCAGAGAAGGAAGAGAATCGTAGACATCACTGCGAGTACCCTGCCATGCGCGCATACTCGCTCAGTAACATGTATCTCCATTCTATCCACCCACCTACCGACGCGAAGGAGCGATTTTCCACGTGCGAAAGATCACTGACATGCACAGCCCATACATGACACAGCTACAGGTTCACCATCAGCCATTCGATTAGTTCTTTGAAAGCACCCAAACTTACTTGACGCCTGTGTGGATATAAGTATGAGGTGGAGACATGCATCAAAGATGGCTCAAGACACACCGTACAATAAGGTCTCAACCCATATGCCGATCATCGATATCTTGGCTATTGGCGGAAGTGCAGTATTGCTGGTCGCCATGTTGTCCCAGCCAGCGGAACGGGCGCGTCGTGGAGAGCAGATGACTGGGTGCACGTAAATATACCCATTCTCTTTCTACGGAAGAGAGTATTCTCAGGCCCCTGGCTGTGTCGCGCTTTCCTTCGTGTAAGAAAAACTTGTCAACCCGTGCAACGTTGATCAGAATGATGGTGGCGTGTACAGTGTGAACGAAATTATGTAATCAGGGATCCCCCAACGTAACCCCAACAGTAGCAGTTGCCCACGTTCACCATTATCCAGAGACAACCTTTTCGCATCCGAGTCTGTTCGCAGATATGGTGCAGCGCGCTGGGAAACTGTTATAGTTAACGGCTCCGCCAGATTACATGGGACCTCACAAACACAGGTTACAGTGTCGTTGGGGCTCACTCCAGTGCGATGGCACCGCTGTCGGGGTTGACGCGCCCATAAGTGCGTGTCTGTGTTCACAGTTAGGACAAGATGCCGACCAGTACCAATGATACTGCATACTCTCATATGCTCAATATACTCATGATCGAATATGGATCGAAACTATGTTGTACGGTGCGTCTTAACTTATTTCCAGTGTACACTTCCTGTTGATGGCCCGTGTTTATACAGGTGTCAAGTAAGCTCGAGTGACCAAAACACTCCCGATGGTATTAATGAGTTTGTAGTTGCATCAATGTACGGATTGTGCATGCTCATTCTTTTGCGTGGAGCAATAGTTCCTTTGCTTTGGTAGGCCATCCTCTCTCCTAGGATGGCACTCACTCCGTGAGATTGGCAGGGTGGTTATGTCCAACGATCCTCTCCCTGCTGTGCACTGCGCATATTGGCGCATCTCTGCAACAATTTCTCGCCATAGATGAACCGTGACCGCCAATATGACGAATACATTTAAAACGAATCTGAACGCCCATGCAGATAAAAGAAGAGAATACATTGTTGGTAACCTGTGGCTCTGGCTGTAAAGCCAAAGTGGAGGCTGCACAAGTTAAACCTGACAAGATGTTGGCGAGCGAGTCAAGTACGCGAGAGTTCACCAACCTATACAACCAGCAGTTAAATTAACGCATGTGATAGGATCAGGTGTATCAAAATAATATTTATCTGACTGATTGCTTCCAAGAAATGTGATGATCTCCCAATCATACGTAAAGTCGCCAAATCTTATAGGCGCTTCAGTGGTCATCGACTAACAGAGCCATGTTGGAATTACTAGAATAAGTGAACACCTTTGTTATTTCTGTGGGTATGTTTATTTCGTGTTAACATCAAGTGTCACATACCAAAGTGGTATACAGGCTGCCTTGGAGCATGCAGTGCGGCAGCATTGTCCGGCCAATACGTCGTGGCCCGGGAGTAATTAGGTGCGTCAGCGGGTGCGTGGACGAATGCTTTGGATGGGCTGGACAATGGCCACTTTGATGGCTATATCAACCAACCAATTTGCGACCACAGTATACATCGTCGTCGAATCTGGGACTATCTCTACGGTTGTGAGTACCCGTTTGTTGGAGATATCGGTCCCATGTAGTTTAAGTTACTGTCAAGATTACCTAATCGTACTCACCATAGTCGCGCGTATCCGTTACGAGTCCCAATTAGTTGCCTTCCGCCACCTCGCTCCTCGCTCGAACAGCGCCCATGCCAACACCGTCGTGCTGCCGCTCTACTCGACCCCTGCCGCGTTCGCTAGACTTGACATCTCTTCTCAACTGACAACTGATTGTATGTATCCACCTATCATTTCTTAGTGACTTACGCTTATCTAATCCTCCAATATTTTGGCAGGCTCTGGCACCACTCTTGATCGCCGTGCAGCTTGGGCCGACCCATCGGCATCGTAGTCTACATGGCGGTAGCTCAAAAGTGGAAGCAACATTGCAAGATGGGATCGTCTCCCGAGTGGGCATTCCTTCAGGGCGGGACTCGCAGGACGCTGCCATTCTGCACACTAATACACTGTCTCGTTCAGAACGCGACATTCCCTTTCGATGACACGTGTACCATAACTCTTCGGGAGACATTCATTATGTGCCCTGCACTCTACGGTCGTGATCATGCCGGTGTAATAAAGATTTGAAACAGTTTGTTCCTGATCTAGTGTCTCCTTGGTGCACCTAACGAGCAAGCAGTTGAGCAATTTCAAGCTGCACATTTGGCAACGCTCCACATCAGTGCCCATAGCACGCCAACGTTCGTCCACAACGATAGTAAATGGCTCCCGTCAGGCGCAAAATCGATTTGCAGTTATCATACTAACCCCTTCCGAGTCGCCGTTCTCCGGAAAGCCGATCATTTTCCTCCCGCCCAGACATTCCGCTCAACATCAGACGCCAAAATGTCACCCGTATCTAGTATGGTCATCTCCCCTTTACATTACGCGTATGTCAAAGGTCTGAAAAAAAAACACCATTTCCAGTATAAGGCCCAATTTGCTCCGTCCTTGATTTTCCAGACATTCACTTATCAATACACCCTGGCGCGATGTACGAATGTCGCCGATGTTTTTTGCCCGTTCTACAACGACTGAACAGATTCTCTTGGTGAGGACTCGGAAGGCAGGTAGTGCGAACCATTATGATGGCGGAAATGGACCGCTGTGGCACTATCTTCAATCGACCTAGTGATTACGGGGTGAGCATACATATTCAAATGAGCGTTTCCGTGTCGGTGGTGTCACGAATCCGTCCGCTCAGAACCAGAGGCATTGAAACCAGTCCAAGACTTCAAGTCCGACTCACTGACAATCTGAATGCCACACTTCTTTGTACCAACTACTGGTAACAACAATAAATGCCGTTACCCTGAAGGTAGCTCTTCTGCTTATTAGCTCAGGCTCCGCCAAGGTCTGTCGTATAACTAACGTTCAGGCTTCAAGTGGGAATTCCGGGAGAGCCATTTTGAAGCGGCACATTTTTTCTCCCTCCCGTCCTACCGGATCCCCACTAGTTACTATACAGTCACCTCTAACACGAGATGAGTCCTCCTTACGATCCAGAACTCGACTTCACGGACGAAAGCCTTGGCGTCGTAACCCAACCAAATACCACTCTTTCCTTCCATAACGTTCGTTGGTACCCTCCAGCCAATCTCATCGACTGATGCGGTGACGTGCATCTTGCTTCGTTTACCAACCCTGTCTTTTCCCCGCGGACAAGAGCATCCACGGCGTCTTCCGACGTCACCATGACGTTGGGACAACGTGTGTACAGGTCCCATGAATCAGCATAGCCTGCTACGGCTCTCACTGTCGCCTAGTACCGTGAGCAATATCCTAGCCACATCTCATTTACCTTTCCTGTTGACCTTGCGCAGCTCATAAAGTCCGTCTCAAGGTAACCAGGAAATGGCGTAGCCACGTATATGGGCCGGTTACCAAATGCATGCCAAACGCCATTCACTATGTACACCGCGGCACTCGCACGGTGATTCAACGGAACATGAAATACCCTACTGCCACTTGTCCCAGCGACTTGGCCGTGCCGGCAGATATCGATCTGCAGGTTCTGATCCAAGTTGCAGACTACTCGGGCATCCGCTGTGCTCGGGCCCGGGCCTGCTGGAATGGACAGCAATTCCCCCCCTCTTACAGGCGCTGTCCTCTCTCACGCCCATGGAGGCATTGATAGCGCTGTCTTTCGAAAAAGTGCCGCTAGACGCAGCACACGGGTCCGGACCTGATTGAGCGCGCTGCTGATATATGACACATAAGCACCGTGAACCTGTGCACGACCGGCGCTCCGGGGTGCACGGCAAGGGCCGATATGATTGTCAGCGAAACAGGGGCGGGGATAGGCGTTTACATGGTAGGGTCATCCTTGCAGCGAGATCGTGGATCGCTCTCAGCGCCCCGCTGTGACGCTCGGACGCCATCTACTGGCAGGTGGCCGAATTCTAGTACCGTGCGCTCGTCAGCAATCATCTTTCGGTGCGGTTGTCGTCGACTTGTGAGAGGCTACTCTGCTAGTTGGCGCATGAGGACGTGACGGTCGAGATACAGTCTCGTTCCGAACACATTCGTGAGATGGTGTGAATGTTGACCCAGGTTGGTCTCGGTCTGTTGCCACGCTGACCGGGCCGCTTCGGTGGCACGTCCAAGTGCGACATCGTAGATCGGTTCGGTTGAACGCTGTCGCGGTTGGGTAGATGCGGCAGTTCGGGCGGAAGATAATCGATGCACTTTTTACATAAGCTTCGGTTGTGTTCCCGGTGTCAGATAGTCACTTATTTGCGCCATTGACACTGTGTCGTCGGCGCCCGATGAGCCGCATGCCGTCTGACACAAGCGTGCACGATGTCTGAGGAATCGTCCGACCAAGCCCCCTCGAGGCCGATCAACGATAGGGGTTAAAGCTAAAGAATGTAGATTTGGACCAAGGGATGGGATTCATGGTGCGGTCGCGGGTCAGTTCACCGTGTATCGGGCTGTCTCGATCACAAGGGACAATAACGGTCCGACGACTGGTTCAGCTCGGATCGCGCAGTGGCGAGTAATCGTAATGCCGTCGCAAGCGAGGAATGGGTGCCTTGCTAGATCGGGACCAAGAACCTAACCGGCTTCGAAACGGTCATTCTGCCGAACGCCTCGAGGATCAAACCTGCAGGGCACGCATTTTCAAGGAGCTCATCTATGACAAGAGTCCATCAGAGGCGTCATAGTATTGTACAACATAGAATGAACAGAACAACCAGTATGCAACACAGATAAAAAGATATAAAACCGTCCACACGCGGCAGAGATCAGGTCACTCAATCCATGACCCACCACTTGATTGCTTCGCACGCGCCGATCTCGGGATGCAACAACACCGTGGAAAGCCAATACTGCAGCTGTCGTCGTCGGTGGTCGAGAAACGCCGGTCGGTAGCGTGCAAAGGGGGATTTCGGAGGAAGGGTGGGGACAAAGTGTTGTAGGTGAGACTGTTATGCGGGGCACTTTGAGTGGCGCCGGTCGACAAGAAAAAAAGGAAACGAGGGTGACGAGACGTACGGGTAAACTCCGTCGCAGGGCTTGATAGAGTTCGACAAAGGCGCTATAGCGCTTATGTGCATGTATCGTCGTGCTCTGGTGTTGGGTCAGGTGCAGCACGTACATGCGGGGATGAAGAACCGAACGAACTTCTTTCGTACGTATCACACAATCGTACACTGCCACGCGTATGTTGAATGCCGACATTGGAATGATGGTGTACGCGAGGGAGACGTACCAATGTATGCGCCGCCGAGGGTATCGCCGACGCTTGTCCAGCCACTGATTTGGACGTCCCTGGCGAACGCACGGCTCTCACCCGAGTTGTCGCCGAGCCATATGTCACGCGAAAAGACGGAGGGAGCGCCTTGGGAGTACTGAGTCGAAGCTCTCGCCGCGCGGTCGTCTGGTTCCTACGGTCTTGTCAAGATCCGCCTTCTGTGGAGAATTCGGGACGCACGTCGCAGAGTTCGTCGTAAAAGCGAGCCTCCTCCTCGACGTCGATCTTATCTGGTATAACGACTAATAGACTGGTCGCGTTTTGAAATGGATACGTTGTTGAAGAGGAGGATGTACTTGGCAAAGCCATTGGCGACGTCAAGCAGTTTCATCCGACATTGCCGAGGAGGTATGTATGTATCACGTGGTGACCTATGTCTATTGATAACTTTATGTAACAAGAGACTATGTACGCTACAGCTCTATGCACTCATAAATATTACAATGTCAACGGTTCACAAACAATATAAACGTTCAGACACTCTTGCCTTCTGCGATGCCATTACTCTCGACGATCGCCTTGATCATTGCCCCGCCGATCTTGTTCGCTTCCTCGAACCTGGACTCAAAAAACGATGCCGTCCGCATGAACCTGTCCTTGTACAACTCAAAGTTCCCAAATGCGATGCATTGGCTCCAGCCCCGAGCTGCGACGACAAACTCCAGATCGTCCGATCGGTGGGTAACATCGTACAGTGCTGAATGGATGGCCATGTCCAAACGTGTTACCAAACGAAAGAGGTACTCCGCGACGCCGATCCACATACGGAACACGGGCGTCGCGGCGAGCGCGAGGTGGTCGAACGGCTGGATCGAGAGACGGGCCCAACAATCCACCATCGCAAGCAGCGCAAGATGAGAGTTGGTTTTTGGCGCAGTAGTGCCCGTGGGTGACGCTCCGGGACGCTTGGGAACACCTCCGATGGTGAACTGATCCAAGACATCCTCGGTAAGAAAGATGGAGGTCGATCCGCCATCCTCGGTTTCCTTAACGCCAAATACTTTCTCGCGGGCTGCGTACACGCGTTGTCGGAGGGGCTCAAGGTCCCCGGCAAGCATAAGTCTGAAGAGCTCGGTAGCGCTGGAGGCAAATGTTTCGATCTGGATTTTGGCAGAGGGGTTCAGGATGGCGAGGCCGGCGTAGACGTGCCATTTGTTTGCGTAAATTCGGAGCATGATGTTGACTTTTACGGTTTCAATGCCCCCAATGTACTGGCCGTGTTCCCAGGGATACGAGCGCTGCGCGGCCCATGCCGTACCCATGCTGACGTGAGAGAGATGAGGATGTGTTGGTCGCGAGGGAAAGGTGGCAACATACGTGAGGAAGGCAGCGTGAGTGACGGCCTGGACATTGGCTGTGATGAGGTCGTGGTCTTCATAAGTAAGGTAAACATAGCGGGATTTGAAAGACAAGAATATGTTTTCGACCACCCTGACGCAGTGGTCCGGTGCACGGTGCTTGATAATAACCTAGGAAAGGGGGATAAATCGGAGGTAGAGGAGAGGCGAAGCAGTAACCAAGGACGGACCAGTGGCTGTCCGGCGGGAGAAACAGTAGGACCGTGGAGGGAGTGTAAAGAGACAATGTGGACGTCGGGAGGGAGGTGTGCTTCGAAAGCAGCTTTTTCGGGTGCTTTGACGGATGTCTGGCCGGCGACAATAGCACCGACCTTTGTTGCTATCCGCGAAAGAGTAGGGTTGATGGGAAATAGGCAAGGTAGTAGTCATGAGACATACAGGGACCGTATTTTTGTACGACGTGATCGATGTACTCTGCTTCCACGGAGTACATGATAAAGTCCGAGATCCGAGAGACGGCATGACCATCTGGGTGGACAGTGATGCCGGGGACGTCTGGAGAGATAAACGTGAGAACGAGTGATATCAGCTAGTCTATAGAGTGGAGTCACCTTTGTAGGTCTGTTTCAAAGATTCGAATTTTTCTGGGAGATCACAGACGCAGATTCTACGGACGACGACAGTGCAGTTGACGAGGAGGAGTGGAGAGCAAGGACGTACTTTTTCCAGCCAGCGCTGGAGAGATGCTTGGCGTACATGGAGCCCATGGCACCCATGCCGATGAGGCCAATGGTGGGCTGCCGGTCTACGGGAGAGTTTGGGGAGACGTCGAGGGGAGTGTTCATGGTTGAGATGGAGCCGAACAAGGAGCGATGAGACGGGGCGCGTTATGGACATGGCCCAGCTTTACTGATGGAAGTCGCTGCTTGATGACCCGAAAGGGAATGTCTCGTAACCGGTTTGTCTTTATTAGACGGACGGCGCTGAATTTCAATCACTCGCTCACTCTCTTTCCTCTTGGTAAGAAAACCCGACTGGACTTGACTGGCTTGACTGACTCGTCCGACAGCATCACAACTGGCACGCTCGTTTATATAACAACTCGCTCTTTTCTACTGTCACCGATCACTGAGTCGCCGGGTTCGGCTCACCCTCCCCACGGAAGTAACTCTATTTTGGCACCGGCGCACACAGCACTACGTACTCTGTTGTTTCCCTGTTTGCACCGTTGCTGGCTCGACTTCCTTCCACTCATTCAAGTCCCAAGTGAAACTGTCCTGCCTTTTTTTTCCTTCTTCAGATCGTCCATCAAGCCATTGCCGTATGTACGTCCGCCGCTTTCCCCCCGCGCTCGTTAGATCACCTTAATCAGCCCTCCATCTAGGCCATTGTTGGTCATCCGTTTCTAGGGTCTCTCCATTCCAAACGTCATTCCTTCACCCGTTCGTCCTACCCTCCACCGCTCTCCTCGGCTTCCTCACCTCGTTCTCAGATCATGTTCTCTCCACTACGACCCTCCAGTCCCACCCAGCCCAGCCCTTCATGTACTGACGACCAATCCTCCACCAAAGACGCCCACCCCAAACTCTTCCGCCGTCATTATATCCATGATCTCAGCACGTCTTCTCACTCGCTAGCGACCACAAACTCTATTCACGACGATTTACCTACTCCGTCAATGCCTGCACACGTCTCTCACACAACTAGTTCCCACACCACTCCCATGACCTCCCCCTCTACAGGGTACAGCAGCTTTCTTCCTAGCTCTATCTCGTCCGCAACGTCCGAGTCAGTCCCTAGCGACGAATCAAAATATCGATCCGAGTTCGGTCTGTTGATCCCCACGTCAGTTGCCCATTCTCCCATACACGGATCAGCGTCCTCTCGCTCTTCCCGTCCCGTCTCCCCGAGGTCCAGATCCACCACCGAATCGGGCCCTCAAACGTCGTTGTCACGCGTGCTTTACGAACGCCCCTCTGGCCATTTTTCGAATCGCCCTGGAACAGCTCCCACTGATTCGCCAACGCCTATTCTCGCAGCCTTCAGTGGTATTGACAGCAATCCGGCTGACCACCACACCCGATCCCACTCACGACTGACCGTGAGCATCAAAAATCTTTTCTCAAGACACCCCAGACCATCCCCTTCACGGTTTTCCTTCAACTCGGCCACGCCCCCGGATAGCGAAGCGTCATCCAGCTCGTTTCATGCTCCTGCCGTTGCCGGCAAGTGGTCGACGCCTCGCAAATCACGTCCTCCCGATCTGGAGATCTCGGGTAGCGTTGCGCCTGTCATACCCAGCCCCGGTCGCGGTCCTGACAGTCCCATAGATGCCCACCGTCGCTATGCAAGCGAAGCATCTCCCAAAACGCATAATGCTAGAACGGCCATCGGAATGCCAACGAGCCAAGAGAGTCTTGATGTTTCGAGCCGAAACATACCTCCAACCCGTGGAAGGGAAGCTAAACCGCGCAACGTGCTGAGACGCCGCCCAAGTGGCTCTGCCAAACTCTTTAAAGGACGCGAGCGAGGCACGAGCAATCCTTCACCACGCCAAAACGAAGGCGATGCAGACACTCCCTATCTACCACCCAAAGAGGGCATGTCACGTCAGACCCCAGCGCCTTTCCCACTCACTCCCGCTGGTGCCGTCGTGGAGGCGTATAAGCAACAGGAACTCCATCGTGACGACCAATCCAACCCTCCCAAACTCTCAATCGATGACCGGATGAGCTCGACTGCATCCCACGATGCTGCATATGATCAAGACCACTCGGAGCACTCACCAACGCCATACTACACCGTTTTTGGATCGTCATCAGAACGTCGCGTGAAAGCGGGTGGTCCAGATGATCGATGGGCCGGGTTTGGATCCCATCAACGCATCTTCACTGCCTCGCAAGTCACACCTTCGCACCAACCATCCATGTCCGATCCGGGTGGTCGCAGTATCACTCGGAAGCTCTCGAGGAGAAAGGTCAAGGGAGATGCCGTCCTGGAGGAATCGCCTTCGCGCGACAGAGGGCACTCGAAAGGGCGACCCAGCCTGCAGGAGATATGGGGAGCTGACAAGTCGCGCCCGACCGGGCAATCCATGGATGGTGTGCCGAATTCGAGGGATGGTGCGTGGGCGAGTCCGTCTGCGAGTCATGCCCGATCAGAATCCAAGGGAGACAAAGGCGAGGGTCCAAAATTGTGGCAGCTCCTGCGACGGATCAGTACGGGAGGTCTTCGGGATCGATTTCAGTCCGACAAGGCGGCTCCACCCGTCCCTGCTCTTCCAAAAGAACTCCTGAAGATGGTCAATCAAAGCGACTGCAACGACGATCCATTGTCGACACCGCGGTACAAACCATCATTGACTTTGCGTGACAAGGACCACAGCCGGACGTACATTACCCGTCCAAGCGCCGCAACCTCTTCTTCCTCTCCCAACTCCTCCGATGTCGCTTCTATGCAGTTTTTCAAGACCCCTTCAGCACGCTCGTCGGTGTCCTCATACGGTGAAGCTGTGGTTCGAGTAGCAGAAACCATGCTTGACCGGCACATCATCACACCACGTGAACAGCTGCGTCTAGCTGACGACCATGTAGAAAGTGGCGTGCCTAGCATGCCATGCGTGCCGCGATCTCCCCGTCGGACGACGTCTGTTCCCGCAGGTCTGAGGACGGTGGGGGACGGTGAGAATGATCATTTGACACTGCCTTCACCACGGCGTCAGACATCCTCTGGGGAATCGCCTACGTCTGGTCCTTCGAGACCCTGTTCTACATGCCCGTCTGCTACCTCTGGGAGTGCCCGTGCATCGTATCAAAGCACGGGGGCTGCGATTGGACCGTCACGGATGGCAGATGGTATCGTATCGTTATCGCCACCGCCGAGGGCAGCGAAAACGTTGACACGTGGAGGGAGTGTCGCCGGTTCCCCATCGCATTCGAAACAGACGGATGGTGGTGGGATTGGGATTGGAGGTGCACGACAAATGGATCGAACACCGAGTTCGCGCAGTGACATGACTGCACGACTCGAGTCCCCCGAACCTGGGGAATCACAAGACCAAGCCGCACCACCCCCCACACGAAGACAGTACACGTTTCGCGAACTCGACGCACCGCGCAAACTTCCGTTGAGCGAGCGGGAAAAAACAGACATTTGGAATGATTTGTTGGCGCGGAGCGACAAGGCGGGTGGGACATTGCATATCAATGGTGCGGCAGAACTCCTGTCGGACAACATGCGACTTTCAACCTATTCCGAGGTCTCACGGGTTCTTGATTGACGACTTGCTCTCTTTTTCTCCTTCCTTTTGAGATACCGTCTTTCCTTTCCTACATTTTAATTTCCCATTTCCACATCTATCACCCATAGTCGTACTCATCCCCACAATGATCTACCTCGATCATCATTCATTCTATTCTTTTGTATATTTCAACCATCTCACGCACGGTCGGAGAGCGGTACATATTGCGACACCACCTTCTTTCTAACCTCCAAAATACCGACTTTTGTTTGGATCACCTCGCCTCTCCTAATACAGTACTTATCCAGTACCTTGAACGAGCCTGCAACGCTATTAATAATGACTTGTCTTTCCTTTTTATACCTATTTTCTGTTCGCTCTGTCAGTTTTCCCCCCCTCGATTGTCTGGTGTGCTCTGGTATATAATACGACTTTGATTTTCAGCGTACGTGTTGTATGTGCTTGTTGACGCGTCGCAGTGAGTGTCCCACGGGCCGGAGCAACGCAACAAGAGCGGACTGAACAGCTGTGCGACGACCGGACAACTCTGCTGGCGTCTCACACGCACTCTAGTCCATCTTTTCGATCAGATATACCACATCATACGGACCATTTGGTTCCATCATGACGACTGCGGACACTTCAGACATCTTCTCGACGGCGGCCCTCGCGGGCTTGGTCGTCGCCGGCTTGTCGCTTGGCGCCGTCTATGCGTTCAACCATACCCAACTTGGCCAGTTGCGGTGGCCTGGCGCCGCAGCAGAGGATACCCCTTCCCAAGGTGGAGACGAGGGAAAGACCAGCGCTGCAACGGGCGCGAGTGCGTCTGGCACGACCACGACCACGACACGAAAGTCGCGGCGGAGGAAAAAGGGCACTGGCAAGGGCACGGTGGGTGTAGGGGAGGACGACGGTGAGGATGAGGACCTCGTTGGCCAGAGCGGCGGCGGCGCACCGACCGCCGCGTCGTTCCCGCGCGTCGTACCGGGGGATCTCGCGGGCGCCGGTGTCGACGTCGGTCCCTCAGAGGCGTCTCCAGCCGGAGGACCGTCCAGGCCCATGCCGTCGGGCGCCAAGACCCACAAGAAGAAGAAGCAACGGACGAAGAAGCAGAAGCAGAAGCTAGACAAGGACGCGGACGAGAATCAGGAGGCGGGTTCGGAGACGGACAAGGAGGGCAGGCCCGTCGTGCGCTCGGGCGATAGCACGGATGCGTCCGTGTCTGTGTCACGTTACCCGTCCGCGGCTGGGGACGCACTGCCTGGTTCCTCGCGTGCGGTGACAAGGGGGAATGTGGGTGCCAGCGCGAGGCTTGCACCGCCGTCTCATTCCCGCGAGGCTCGGCCCTCGCTCTCATTTGACACCGACAGCTCGTGGACGCATGTCAACCGTCACCGTATCAAGTCCGAGGGTGAAGACGGACCTCGAGGGCTGGCGGACGCGATGGACGTCACGAGCAGCGATGTAGCATCCACCGCGAGCGATTCCCCTGTGGCGGAACGTATGAGCGTCGCTACAAGGGACATGCGTGGGGGGCGTGCAGACCTTGACCAGCGCACTCTCGCCGAGAAACTCGTTCCGAGACCAAAGAAAACCGGCGTGGACGAGTACGTTGTTTTCCTGTTTCCTTCCCTTCATTTTCGCCTTCCCCTTGACGACACTGTTCTGCGTCTCGGTTTCATTGGCGTGGGTGCTCATGTTTCGCCCTCAGCATGCTCGAACGACCTGATGTGCCTACCCTGGCGCGCGTCATGCGCGTCCAACCGCCGGCAGACGAAACACCCGTCCCAGGTTTCTCATGGGAAGACTATGGAGACGTCGTCGAAGACAGCGTACTCGTACACGATGCAGACGAAGAAGACGAAGGCGAATGGGGTGTCGTCAAGAGTCGACATCGAACACGTAAGTTGATCGTGTGGCATCGCGTTCTCATCGACGTACTCACGGCATCACATAGAACACCCACAGATGACGGCGACGCCAGCGTCTACATCCCACACGTCGGCGTCAGAGACGATGACCAAGAAGCAGCGACAAAACGCGCGCAAGAGGGAGCTTGCTAAGTCTGCCAAGGCGGAAACGGAGGCAGCGCGACTAGAAGGACTCGCAAAGCACAAACGTGAGCTGGAGCGACTCCGGATCATCGAGCAGTCCCAACAGGTTGGCGGGAAAAAACCAAGCGGTGGTATGCATGCTACGGTGGACGATCGGGGTAAGCTGGTTTGGGAGTAAATTTCCTACCTTTTTTTGGAAATCAGAGTGGAGGACGTTCGTAAATTATCTACTACTCAGCTGAGTCTGGACATAACCAGCGACTGGATAGCGTAGTTGGTAATGGACAGAATGCTACATGTCGTAAATGCACCACAGAAAAACGTGTTCGCGAATGGAGGAGAGTGAAGTCAGATATCATGAGTGGCGATGGAAGATGGAAAAAAGTACATGGTAGGCAAAAAAATCATGTCCGTGCAAATGAAAATGTTTGTAGGAGACCTCTCATACCGCATGTCGTGGAATATGGAACCCGGATCATTCGGAACTCACACCGAGTGAATTGATAGGATCAATTGTTATCAACAACTGAATTGGACGAGATGTTTGATGACATGAACTTGTTAGCCGCGTGCGCGTCAGCGCTCCGTGGAAGGACCATGTCTTGTGTCTCTGCCGTCTCTCGCATCACGGCCAGAATCAAGCCCCGAGATAGCTACACCCGAGTCTCCGTATCGCCCCCGGGGCGATGGTCCGGGTAAATGGAGAGCCATGGGAGGCCCAGACGGTCCTTCCATGGCAACGTCCGAGACGTTAGTCGCCGTCGATGACGACGCGTGTGGGTGGTCCGTCGCTGCTGCCGGATGTCGCAGCGGGGGGTTGCCAGGCCTTTCCATGCGCCTTGAAGAACTGGGCGCAGACGCCCGCCCGGCAAGTTGAGCGTCTGCGCGTGGCAGTTTTTTGACTGCGCATCGGTGTTGTATGGGGTCGTAATGGAGGCTAGCGAGAGGGGAGATTGCCTTACTGTAGTCGGCGACTTGGTTTCGGAGGTGGATGCGCGCCGGATATGGCCTGGTGTGCCGCCGCCGCCGCCTCCGGGAGGAGGTTGAGTGGGAGTAGTAGCTGGGAGTGACCCTGATGTAACTAGGTGAGGGGAGTTTGATGGGTATTGCGAAGGTTTGGATGCATGTTCAGGTTGGTATGAGGACGACGGAGGTGCGGTGGCAGTATAAGGCGCTGGTCCCGTTGACGCATGACCAGCGTGGTAAGCCATGTTTTCAGGTAGTGGAACGCCTGACATATCGGGAGACATTGAGTACATCGGCATATTAACGGCGGCAGGTGGCGCGGAGAAAATGCGCGAGACCATGGTTTCTAGGTGATCTATTCTCGCCTTGAGCTGGTCGTATTCTGCCTTGGTACGGGATTTCAGTTCGTCGTACTCAGCCCGGGTGATCCATTTGTCCCTGGAATTTGGATGAGTGCCTCCGGTGACACCGGTGGATAGAATGGCATACACAGGCTCCAAGGTACGCCACTGGCATTTCGACTGTTCGCCGCGTCGTGTGCAAGGACCACACGGTTGTGCCCTAGAAATTTGAATCAGCCGCAGCGGCCTTGAGACCTAGGAGGTTACACCACCGAACCTGTCGCATTTGATTTTCCGCCTTTTACACTCTATACAGCCGGGAAGCCAGCCAGATTCGAGTGAATGCGTCCACAACGAAGAGGTGTCAAGAAGCGTGTGCGTAATGGGCGATCTGCATCAGGGAGGATCTGCGCGAAGTATGACGTCCAAAGACGTACCATTACAGCTCAGCGCTTGACGTCGCCGCTTCTTTTTCGCGGGTCCAGGCTGCTCTGATTCGGCCTCGGGCTCTGATTCAAGGCCTTCGCTTCGGGAATACGCGCCACCTTGTGGCATTGGTTGGCTGGGATGGGGATCTGTCGGTCCTGACGAGCCGGCGTAGGCACCGAGAGGTCCGTAGCCATACGATGGGGAATCCTGAGTGGGGAGATGGGATGGTGTTGACACCGAGGGTGGCAGATAGGGGTGAAGCTGTCTTATGGATGGGAGAGAGGGATGATACGGGGTCGCAGACGGCGCGATGGGGCGTCCCTGGTGGTCCGATACAGAGGGTGACACCATGGGAAGCGGATGTTTACGCCCGGGAACGGGCAGGTGCCTATCCGGGTCCATGGAGACGGAAAGGATACGGGTTAGCGAGGCAGCAGAAGAGGTGTACAGATAAATGCGGCAGGGTGTGGCCCACGAACCCGAAAGGCAGCCAGTGGCTTAAAAAGTTTCCGAGAGCTTAACGGGCGATGTGGCTACAGCCCCGATATATAAGCGAGCCGAGGTGGGTCAGTTGAATGTTAATACCGGATGACAAGAACTGCAAGACC
The DNA here is from genome assembly GCA_038091255.1 of Tylopilus intermedius. NCBI lineage: Eukaryota > Fungi > Basidiomycota > Agaricomycetes > Boletales > Boletaceae > Tylopilus > Tylopilus intermedius. Next base: position 1,123 of record JBBPOD010000423.1, on the reverse strand, counting down.
CGCTCGGGACGTGCAGAACAGCCGGTCTCTCTGATGAAATGACGCTTTTAATCTGAGCTCACAGTACTCAGGTTCGTTAAATAAACATTACCTTGACAGCCTCCGGCGAACGGAAAGTTCCAGCGGCCTGCGGAGTAAATCCTTTGGGATATATATATTTCTGCGTATGGGGGTGAGAGGAGCAGAGCAAGCAAGATTAGAGCAAGTAGTGAGGGCACCAGGAATTTCAGTTCCGTAAGGAGGGGGTGATTTTGGCTTTTCACCCGTGATCTTCAGTAAATATAAGTCCGTCTATCTCCGGAAACATCGACACATCAGTTATATTCTGCTGTTAGCGTGTTTTGACGAACATGATCCTGGAGAGCGGTGATGCTAGTACGGCTCTCGCATGTGGTAATATTACCACACAATTGCCAAACCTGCCTCTTTTGGCTTTCTTCGCCCTACCGTCATTTGCAGCCGCCACACAGTGCGACACTAGTTGTTCAACTTTTTTTCTCTCCTCGCCATCCTTGAACAAAAATTTTCCAGCTCTCAAAACGATCGATCTTTTCATGTCCGAACACCCGCGATGACCGGGTGGACGGTGCGGTGCACCGACGTTAGCATCCCCGGATCATGAATCACCCATTTGGATGGGACTTACTTCATCCACACCCGCTACCAAGTACGAGTGATATTTAATGCTAACGCTTGTCCTTCTTCGCTTCTATCCCTGCCTTGCCATGTGGACCACTTCCGTTTCGTGCACTTTCTCTACCCTTTGAGCACATGACACGTAGCTAGTACCATATCAGCAGGTGGGTTGAACATGAGGTGAAAAGATCTTGATCATCATTTTTTTGCATGGAACATTATTTCTAAAAGTGACTTTGCGCCATGCCGCCAGTAACTTCCCGTCTATTCAATCGTTTATAAGTTTGGTAACCACAGGCACATCCCAGAGGCGCTGCGATAATATCCGACCCATGTCGACCACGCTTTTTCACTTTCCTCTTCTGATACCGTCTGCCCTGATACTCCGCTTATTGATACCGCTGCTTTTAGTCTCCAAGTTGATGGCTATCTGGGGGCTTAGGAACTGCTGCGTTTCAAAGCTGACCCATCTCGCAAACCCCGGTGC
>JBBPOD010000422.1:0-19487 GCA_038091255.1 Tylopilus intermedius | reverse complement strand
AGCAGCCGCGACGGACGCCAACGGCCGCTACACCCCCCGCGACGCCTACGCCCACCCCGTCCTCGCGATCAACCTCGCATTCGAACTCGGGCTCCCAGACGTCCTCCCGAGCGCGTTCTACGATCTCTCGCGCTACGGCCCGAGCCGGATCGTCTCCGGCGCGCGCGCGCTCCCGCCCGTATTCGCCGCGCCGGATCCGTGCGCCGCCACGGCGTGGACGGCGGCAGGCGCAGGCGCAGGGGAAGACGCCGCTGGCAAGATCCACTTGTCGCAGGAGAGCCTCGTGCGGACGTTGCGCGGACGGGAGCTGGCGCAGTTGTATGTCTCGACGTTCCTCGCGCGTGCGCTCGAGCACCGTCCGTCGGCCGCCTGTCTCTACTCGACCCGCGCCGCCGCCTCAGGCTCGTCCTCGCCCCCGGGCACGGGCTCGAGCGGCCCGGGGAGCACTGGCAGCAGCGGTATACCCCCCAGCCTCGGCATCCCCGCACCACCCGCACCTGCACCCGCACCTACGCCGTCATCCTCCTCCAGATCCGCCCACTGCACCGAGTCGTTTTACTTCATCCACCTCAACGTCCTCCGGAGCGTCGGCGGGATCGCCTGTGGGCGGGACGCCGACCCGCTGTACACGCTCGTGCAGGCGGCGGAGATGGTCGAGCGCAAAGACTTTTCGGACGGCGTGCGGACGTGCGGGCTCAAGATGTGTGGGGTGTGCAAGCGAGAGTGGAAGGGCGAGGTGGGGCGCGCGCGGGAGGAGGTGTGGGGATTGATTCCGGTATGGTTTGGGCTTCGGGACGGGGGTGCGGCGGGGCGTGGGTCGGCGTCGGCGTCGGCACTCGGGGAGATGGAGCTTGAAGGTGGGGATACGAGTGGGGAGGTGGAGGACATCGACGTGGATGTGGATATCAACGTCGACGAGCTGGGGGAATAATTCTGATCAGGGTTGCTTTTCTGTTCAGTGAAGATGCTGTCTTTCTATCTTGACTTTCCGACTGTCTTAGCTGTATCTACTCGTTGCTGTCATAATTCTGTATATAGATGAGCCAAGGAACTCTTGCTGCACGTTTGGATGACAGAGATTGCGAATGGTCATGTAGATACAAGGAGTCGGTGTATATAGTGACACGATATCTGAATAGCGAGGGGATATAACGATCATGCACCAAGCTGTTCACTCATCCCCAATCTTCGGTGCTAGATAGTATTTTATGACCCCTTGTCCGAACTTGTATGATACCTGAAGAGAAGATTACCAACGTCATTCGGCGTTCATTGGGTGATACTCACAAGAAGGGGGACCTCATTGCTCATCATGAGTTGTACAGTGTTCGACAGGGTTGAACTCTTGGAGAAATTAACAAGGTACTTCAAGCTGAATGTCAGCGAAACATGTTGATTCATCTCGATGTATACGCCGCCGTCGGAAGGGACTTCTTCGGATTTCTTGGGCTTTTTGGATGGTTGGCCATTCTACGAGTGGATGAGATAGAACAAACGATTCAGGTCTGAGAACAGCCGACCTTTGATGGAGCCTTCTTTCGCTTCTTGTTCTTCGGCCGCTCTTCTTCCTCCTCCTCTTCTTCTTCTTCCTGCTCCGCCTCCCCTTCGTCATCTGACTTGGCCTTGAACTCCCCGTCGTCGTCCTCATCGTCATTCATCTCGACGTCGCCATCCTTCTCTTCCTTCTTGACCTTTTCCTTCTTTATTTTCTTCCTTTTCGGCTTCTCTTCCTCTTCGTCGTCCTCATCCCCCTCTGCTTTCACCTCGTCGTCCTTGCCATAATTTTCATACTTTTCCTTCGCGGCCTCGGTTTGCTTGAGCAGTATGTTGCCGTTAGCCGTCTCGCCTTCACTTGCGAACCGTACACCTTCCTTTGAGACCTCGATACGGACGGATTCACCAAGGAGAGAGAGATCGCGGACTATGCGGCTGAATTCGCCCGAAGTCATTGTGATGCGAGCGTCATACTCTGTGTCGGGAATACCGAGACTTTCAGAGTCGATGTCCATGAGCTTCATGTCATACTCGGCGATTCTATCTGAATCTAAAAAGCAGGATTCAATAATGCGACAAGCAGGGAATAAGAACGGATATGCACTCTTCGCCTCGTACACCAGGTTCAATAGATCTGCATCGTCCGAAGCTTTGATTGTACAAATGTCGTCGTCCTTTGCGCATTTCATGACTTTGGTGAGGGAGTTCAAGTTGACACCTAGCGGCATAGGACGGTCGCAGCGGTATTTTTTGAAACCTGCGGCCTCGAGGTTGACGGCGACGAGTGCGACGTGGGCATTGTCCATGGCTTGGAGATTCTTTATTTAAGATGATTAGAGTAATATTAATCCCTCGCGGGTGAAGACGTACGATTCCCTCTTCGGTGCACTGGAAATTGGCATCTGACACGAGCTCTTTGACGGCTAAACAAAGGCGGGTGAGTATGACGACCGCTCGCTGTGAGGCGAGATGCGCACAGTCAAGCAAACGCTTTAAGAGGGCGGCTTCTTCCAGCTTGGCTTCGAGCATGGCGGGCGGGCTCGATCGTGGAACGAGACAAGGAGCGACACGCTCAACGAGACGCGTCGAAGTCCGTTTTTGAAGCGGAGTTTCGTCGCGTATGTCACACGTGTGACGTCACGCGTAACGTGACGCGTACTAGGAGTCATCGTCGGGGGCGACGGCGACGGCGGTGAGGACGACAGCGACGAGGACGGTGAACAACGCGTGGTCGCTGTCGATGTCGATGTCGACGGTGGTGATGTGGTCTAGTCCGGATTGTGATCGGGAAACGCCGCATAGCCCGCTTGGTTACCCTTTTGTGACGATGCTGTATCTGGCTAACCACCATCATGCAGTCACCGCTCAACATTGACAGAGGTAAACTTCGCATGGAAAAACTGAGACAACTCGAGCTCGAACAGCTCCAATGGGAACAGGAAGCCCTCGTCATGCCAGAGGTACGATCACCGCCGTGCACATCGACCCGCTCACGCGACCTCGGACAGGACCTCAACCGTGCCCTCCATCTCTCATTCGAGTCTGTCAAGACAGAGTTCAGCGACCTCGACGGTCTCTCCTGGCCTCGCTATCCGGTTCCCCTCGTCACCAATCCTTGGGTAAGTTACTGCCCAATGCCACCCTGCGTCCCTCACAACACACGACAGGCCGTCGAAGAGCCAACGCCGAAACTGAGCGCTGCTGAAATAGACGAGTGTCCGATCGCACCCGACACTTGTGACACACGCACTCCCGCTCATTCTCCGACGTTTGCTCACCGCCACTCTCCTCGCCGACATCCACAGCCTCTTTCCTGCGTCTCCTCTTCTCGCGTAGACATGTCCCCGGATACTATTCGTGTATCACGCCTCGCTCAATCCTCTCGAAGTCCCCTACAACCTGCGAATCAGTTCTTCTCGTCCCCGTACAGCACGTCCCACAACGATCCACTTGCCCACGGTTCGGGATCCTCGTACACCCACCCTCCCGCAACCATACCGCTCGCTTGCCACAGTCTACGACACACAGCCTATGGGCGCATCTGAGTTTTTTGTACTCTCCAACGCTAGAAGGCTACGACGACACAGCTTATTAAATACGCTCTTCCAATCGATGGATATATCTCGCTCATAAATCTCAATGGGACAATTTTCAAGGCATACAGAGTTGCACCCCGTCCTCTTGCTTCGTTTTAAGGACCGGGCTGGTGGATATATTCTTATCGCTAACTTTGGATTGTATTTCTACTTGCATCCTGTTGTATCTGTACAAGAATACAAAGACATGAAACTTATCCGAAAGGGACCAACATGGGCAAACAGGACCTTTATTGACGTACACGTCCAAGTTCCAACTCTCCATTCGACGACGACGACAGCGACCAACACCCTCTTTGTTTTACTCCACCATCATCGTTGGGCGCGACGAGCGCATCGCCTTGTTCCCAGCTTTGTAGTCGTCGTCCGCGTCTGACGCGCTATGCCCACTCAATCGCTAGGTATGCCTCGTGTCGGTTCAACTTGTCGCGTGGTTGGCCCTTGCTAACGAACCCGTTCTCCCTGCTCGTTTCCCGCCTCTCGTTGACCGTGTTATCGATATATATATATATAACATTCGTGTCTTTCGGGCTTTTTCGTGGCTCCATCATTGGATGGCCCACAGGTCCCTCGGAGAACTGGGACGACGACTTTGAGTTCAGTCAGGCCAGCTCGAACAACAACCCAAAATCCAAGGATGCTAGGAAACTGGCACGGACCATCAGTCCTTCCCTTGAACCTCGTCTATCCATCGCCACTTCCCACTTTTCCGAAGACTGGGACGCAGAAGGTGGATCAAGACAGCCGTCGCCCAACGCCAAGGCACTGGTAGCAGGGAGTAGTCGAGCAGGGGGAATGGGTAGTATCACAAGAAGGCCTAATAACTGGGCTGAAGCCGGTCCATCCACACCAACGAAGCGTGGCGGTGTGCAGGCACAGGCTGAGAACTGGGACGACGACTTTGAAGACAAGGGTGACTCCCCCCCAGGTCGACGCAATGCTTATCGAGGCTCTCATCATGCATTTCAACGCCCCAGTCCGGCCCATACCCACTCGCTCCGAACGCGTCATTCATATCACACACCACCGCGCCCAAAAGCCAGCACCGAGCCTGAAAACTGGGACGACGACTTTGATGATCCCATGGACCCATCAAGCTTCACATCGCCCAGCAAGAATAACAATGACAATACTCCTATCATGAAGCGTTCCCGGCGAGAGGCATATGCAGATACCTCCGACGAGGAGGACGATTTCGGGCTCCCAGAGGACAAGGAGGAGGACAAGACCGTTACTGCACGTTCGCGAACAGCGCCCATGGTTCGCGGTTCCTCGTCAAATCAGTTACATGCGAATTCGCTCCAATCACCACCTCCTGTACCTCCTCTCCCTCATGCGCTCTCCCCTTCGCCCATCGAGCCTTTCCCCCGCTCGCCTACCGTGTCAGTGTTCTCGATACCAACGACGTCAGGTCGGAACTCAATTGGACATTTTAACTCGACGTCGCATCTCGTCCTTTCTGGCGCCTCGTCGCTCGCTATGCTTCCACCCTCTCCACCCCAGCGTGAACGGCGACGTCTTCGCAAAAAGTCGCGACCGCCAAATATGGATAAAGACGTCTTTGAACTCATTGAAGAACAGTACGATTCGTCACCTCCCCCATTACCCCCTTCAACACCTGAAAGAGAAAGAGCCTCCTCTCCGCCTATGGTGTCGACGTTGCCCTCTTCTTCGCTGGAAGCTGCACCTGGAGGCGGGGGATCCAGATCACCGCTCTTGTCACGCATCGGCTCCGTCAAAAAATGGGGCGTCAGGAGGAAACGAGCAAGTACAGGCCCCGCGGAGGTGACGATGCACGAGTTTGGCGCGTCGAATGGACGCATTGTCGAGGAAGATGGCACACCCCGACCCCCAAGTTCCCTCGAGCAAACACAAGCGCAGACGCCTTCCGGCCGGAATCGCAACTCCAACACCACCGGTGGATCGCGAACTTCTTGGTTTTTTCGCCCTGGCGGCGCCCTTTATGGGGCTGGGTCTCCGCCGCCAGAAAATCCTGAACTTAAGCATGAGAGAAGCCTAGAGCAAGCTCGGCTGAGACCTGGGGCTGGATTAGAGGGAAGTGGACGAATTCCCGTCACGCCGAGCAAGAGCGGGAAATTGTCGAAACGGAAAATGAGTGGTATGCCGCTCGAGTGCACCAGTAGCTCGGAGCTTACAGGTGACGGGTCGTCTTCCACGTCAGCCATGGTGGGGCAGGGGAAGCCATCGTTTGGGCCAAGTAGACGCCCCACGTCGATGCAGGTGCCCAATGCTCTGGCGATAGGTTCCGGGAGCGGAAGATTCGCGTCGGTCGGCACGAGACACGCCTCGTATGGGTCTTCCGTCGGTCGCGCGTCCGCCTCACGCGTATTCTCGACACCCACTCCTATGGAAAGCGCGGAAGATCTCCCACCAATGCCTGCGCTTCCCTCTCAAGAAGGATCCAGGGGTTTCATGGGCAGCGTGCGCAAGATCAGTCTTATCAGCGGGAAGAAACACAAAAAGAAGAAATCCTCTATCGACATGGCCTTCGTCCCTCCAGTGGCCGCCACGTCGTCGTCTCAGGGTGATACTGGAAATGAACAGGGTCGAGAGCGCGATGCTGACGAGGACGCACGGATGGGGACGCCACCACAAACTCATACGCTGGACCTGCTACCTCCGATTGAATTACATCCTCCATCTCCACCGCGGACAATCAATGGAACGTCAATTGCTCATTCGATGCCGCTGAATATTAGCGAAGGGATGGAATCTATGATACCCTCGACGAGCGCGCCTGCTTCCATCACCATGTCCCCTACCTCCATCATCATGTCGCCCAATCCCCCTGTGGCCTCTCCGGTGACCCCGGGTAAAGTGACGCACAAAACACCGGGATCGCCGCAGTCGGCATCACTCGGTCGTACTGCGCAAGTGCCTAATCCACCGCCGTCGAATGCATCCGTGCCACGAAGGAATTCGCTGGGAGATCTGAAGATCCCTGCGAGAATAAGTCAAGCGCAGATCGGGCTGAAGAGGGATTTAGGCTTGGTTCGAGAGTTTGCAGCCAGTGTTGACAGTGCGTATTTCTCCCTGTTCCACCCACTAAGGCCATACTGATTACGTTCCAGAACTGAAAGAGTTGCAGTCCACGTATCATCATTTGCTTTCCGAAATGCAAACCTTCCTCGAGAATTCTCCTCCATCTCGTGCCACGTCTCCCACCGTGTTCAGCCGTCCGCGTTCTCGGCTACGCTCCCACACGTCCCCACCAGCCAACACTTCATCTAGTGTTTCGAGTAAAGTCACGGAGCACAAGCAAACAGCCGTTTCTCTCCAAACTATCATGGTCAAGTACAAAATATCTTGGGAATGCGCGGAGTTGTTGATCGAACTTGGTGGAGGGACGCCTGCTGCGACTTCGCCTCCGGCGTCCGGGCCTTCTTCAAGCCTCTCAGCGCCACTGGTATCTATGCAAGCCGAGCTCGACCGTTGGAAGAACCGCGAGAGGGCTATCACACTTTCAGGGGAGGATTCAAAGTCACCTCCAGCACCCCCCGTGATCAGCGCACCGCCCTCATCATCGTCATCGGCGCCCGGTCCTTCTAACCCCTCGTGGCGTGCATCGATGGGGCACCATGATCTAAGTCAACGCCAACTGGTTCTTCTTCGGGATATGTTGAATAGTGGCGAGCTCCCCCCTGACGAGGTCCCCACACTCGAAGAGAACGTGAACAAGAACTGGAGATGGGGCGACGCGATGAACAGTACGATCACACTCCCTTCCGAAGAGTCCGAGTCTCGAGGCGCGGATCAGGGTGAAAGTACGAAGAAGAAACGACGCGGTGCACGAATGGGACTCACTGGGCTGCGTGATATGCTGAGGATGCTGAAGCGGAGCCATTCGGAGCAGGTTGCGATTCCGCCTGTGCCCGCCGTCGCCTCGAGTATCTCGCTCAGCACCGATTCGTCGCACTACTCGCACCATTATCCTCATGGTCAGCTCGCGGCGGGTGACGCTCAGAGGGTATCGAAGACGAGTACTGGACCGGAAGCGGTACAGCCTGCAAGGGAGATGCCGGTCAACTCTCCGTATAGTGGACCGCACTTGAGCCACAAGTCCTCTCCTCGGCGGCCTTCGCTCGCGTCCATCTTTAGGATCGGACACCGGAACAAGACCACGCCATCCTCATCCGCAGGGGAGTCGTCGCAAGACAGCCAAAGCGATGTCCGAAGTGCCAGCCGGGGGAGCAACATGACTGGGGATGAAGAGGACTGGGACAGGATCGACGCTGCGATCGATCTGGACACCGCGGCACGCGCATTGGGGATCGAAGGCTCAGCGACCGTCAAAGGACGCAAAGGCCGGATGTCGCCGTTCCTCTCCGATCATCCGCCGACGCAAGCGTCCGGGCCGTCACGACGACCGGTGACACCGCGGGGCGGGCAAGACGCACTGCAGACGCTGCGCGCGGAGGCGGAGGCGGAGGCATCCCCGCGCTCCATTCGGCCGATGCGGTCGACGCGGTTGTCTAACGTAGAAGAGGTGGAGGACGGGGAACGACCGGACGCGTCGTCGAAGGCCAAAATCACGAACCGAGCGCCGCGCCCGCGCACGAGTCCCCATCGACCGCCGTCGAGGGGGGCTGCGGTGCCGGGGTTGCGAACGGGGTCCGTCCGCAGTGCGCCGCCGCCCCAGCCGCCCGAGGACCCGCACGCGGTGCCGGAGATCAAGTTGTCGATGACGCCGGAGAACATCAGGCCGTTGTTGGAGAACGCGAAGGAGGTGCACGTGCGGTGTCACGAGTGTATTCGGGAATTGAAGGCGTTGCTGGACGAGATGCCGACCGTCGTGCCGCCTGCGTCTGTCAGTTGAGCGCCCGCGTGTGTGGCATTTCCGTAGGGATTTGCAGGGCATCTTAACTCTCCCGCCCACGCTTGGTTATCCGTCTGCACATGGATTTTTCTTGGTTTCTGACCCCAAGATAGATTTGTAGAGGCATTTCTTGACGGTGTGCTATTTACAAATTATTTTATATCCTTCTCTGAGGTGTCTTGTCTTGCCTTTCATGCGGGATGCTCGTGTCTTGATTATCACCCAAGGACGCTATCTTTTCTTTCCATCGACGATACATAGTACGCATATACGCACATAACGTGTAACTCCACGAACTGACGATAAATAATGTTTCAACGGACACAACTTAGCACCATTGGTCCCTTGAGCTCGACTGTAATACCCGAACGCAGGTGTCATCGTGAGCCTCAGCACTTCGTCATTGTGTCCCGGCATCTACCGTGACTGGTACTGTACATGTGACGTGGGTTCCAAGTGTATGTCACGATCAATACCTTGCTTCGTACGATGGCCTGCCAGGCATTGCTTATTGGAGTGCGGTGCCCTCTCAATCGAAGGTACAGTTCCCTGTCTCATGAGATTTGATCTAACTGAGTGGGGCTATTGGATTGTTATAGGAACTAGAAATCATGTCATCAAGATGAAATTCAGTTTGGAATGCTTCAAATCAAGATGGGAAACAAGATAACGGTCCCGGATGGCATCCTGAAGATGCGCCTCAGCAGTGCCGACGACCTTACCACGAATCTCTGGTTTGGAAGACTGCGACATCCTCGAGAACATTACCCTGGCATGCTTCCTCTCGTAGCCCGATGGGGACGTCGGATCCGGCTCAATCACCTGACAGTTATCTACAAGCATGATTCATCGACAGCGACGTAAGACAAGGTAACGCACTTTGTTCACATCACTTGGCGCCTCCGCCCATGAACTTTTGGCTACGCACGCGTTGCTTCGCTTGATGAGCAAACCTTGAGGTGCCACACGGTCCAAGGTCAGAGCATCCGAGCAGCGGGTGATGGCTTTATCATGCCGTTCGGCCCTCAGTGCCACATTGCCAAAGCCTTCTAGCCTCCCCATGCAACGGCGTTTGAACCCTGAAAACGGCAGTCAAATCAACCACGCCAACACCTTGCAAGCAGGACACCAGCAATACCATGAACCAATTTTATTTGACCAGGTACGCTTTCTTCATCCATTAGTTCGGATATCATCTGGCGAAAACATTCAATAGCGCCTGTTACACAGTCAGTTGTCTCAATCTGTTCACACATGGTCCAGTAGATCATGGATTTCGACAAGAAAAACTCGAAAACGGGCGTCAGGCCGACTTGGTGGCACGTTGCCCAGCCCTTGAACAGCAGTGCGGCAGTGGTATTAGGCATTGCCATGTTGGTATCTGCATTGGGCACAGAAAGACATTTTTCCGTAAAATCTATCGAGCAGCTCTTAGCGTAAAGAATACATGCGGGCAACCTTTCGGCTCACATTCCATGATTGGTTTGCTTGCGTTAACGTCTTAACAGAGGTGCTTGCCATTTCAAGATCAAATTCGCTTGCTTCCTTTTCTCGACCGGCGGCATACAGGGCCTCACAAAGATGTCGTCAAACCGTGGTGTATAGATCAGCAAATTTCCGTGCGGAGGCACCGCGCACGTGCACGCTCAAGTGATTGTATCGCATGCTCGTAGTCGCGTAATACGCCTGGTGCATGAGCATTTCGGAGACATCAGATATATTCATTGTGTCGCAGCATATGATGGACTTGCCTTAGAGTACTGTACAGCATAATGACTTGCAAGGAACTGTGGCGATAAGATCTTCCATATGTCCGACAGGCCGCGTGCCTTCACCCTTACCGACATACGCTAGACTCTTTACGATGTAGGCAATGAAAGACGGCTGGGTTTCAGTTGCCTTTGTATGAGATAGCGTCAGTGCCGATGTATATGAGGGAAACTAAAGGAATACCATATTGGCGTCGACGAGTGACGCCTCTACTAAATCTTGTAGGCGAATGCGTACGAGAGCTCGAGCAGCAAGTAGATCATGGATTAATCGCTGGGACTCATTAGTATAGCGGTAGTTAAGGATGTATGCACGCCTTGTCGCTGATTTGCAAGTCGGAGAAGAGAATGCGGATGAATCCTGACAGGAAAGAAAAGCGTCGTGTGAGAGTGACTATTATCAAAAGACAGATACTCGCCATACTGCAAGATGAGAATGTAACGACAATCATCCCGTCTTCTTCACTGATTGCGAGAGACTTGTTCACTGGAGATGGCGCGACGACGGCATGAACGTCGTTAGGGTGTTCGATGAGCCCAAGTTGCGAATGCCCGGAACTGACATTATGCGCTGTGGAATATGCAATAAGTCTCCCGTGTTTATGATGCGATCGCGCAAAGACTGGTTTGTGGTACTTTGTACCATCGCTCTCTCGACACGTGACCGTGACATCCGAGTCCGTCTTGGTCCTTCAAGTTGGACTTCAAGTTGCCACATGCCGACGTCCTGTTCTTACCACTCAAGAGATGCTCGTCTCTTGCAACGAATTTCACCGTGCGTATAGGCGGGCGGCGCCGTCAGCCTGAGCTTGTCATTCGCGCCGATTTTGATGGCCAACGAACGCTCTGCGCGACTGTCAGCATTACTACGACCCTAACTTGTCTGTACGTACCAATCATTGTCCACCATGTGCAGATGAACAACAGAACCTAGCGAAATCAATGATGGGATCCATGAGAGTCAACGGGAAAAAGCACGCCCTCGTCTCACTGAAGTCTGATACAGGTACTCACGCTCCTAGTATCACCCCACGGATTCCAGGTCAAGTACCCCGCGATCACCCTGCACGCGATATCGCGCGCAGACGCGAGCGCCCCGTCTATACACTGCCAGCTCGACGAGTCGGACAGCAGCGCCCCGCACGACGAGACCTCCGAAGACGTGACCGACATGCGCGAACTGACGATCGTGCCCCAAAACCCATCTTTGAAGCCATGTCCATCTGCGCGTCCTTGCATTCGAACCCCCATCTGGCGGAGGACCTCTTTGACGCCCGTTCTCTCATTGCCTTATCATCGCACTCTTGCCATGCGTATCTACAACCTAGTCTCCTCCCTACCCATGCCCTCGGAACTTGTCATTCATATCATACCCCTCCGCCCAAAATCATGGACGGCGACTTAGGCGCGTTCCTGTTATTTGGACCGGTCGAGCGCCAACAATGATGATGACAGCACCTCTAACACGAAACGTGCATACGTCAAGGGACGTGTATGTGGTATTTCGGACGAAGAGGAAGACGTGGATCTCATGTCGGGCCCCTCAAGGAGAAGGGAGGATACGACTACTGTCGCTCGTTCGCAGACAGCGCTCATGGTTTATGGCTTCAGATCCTCATTCGCATGCGAGTTCGCTCCAGTCACCCCCTCCTGTACCTCTTTTTCCTTACGCGCTTTCCCTCTTTCGCATTGAACCTTTTCCCTCCCACCGCCTAGTCCTTCCGGGGGCTCTAGCACTCGCTCTGCTCCCAACTGATCCACCCAAGCATGGTCCATACAGAGTCGCATCCCAAAAACGATGCCTTTTGGAATCATTGAAGAATCGTAGTGAGATTCGTTGCTTTTACCTCCACTGAGTCATTTACCATTTTGTTGCATCGCCTTCCTTGCAAGATCGCGATGTGCGTAGTGCTGAAAACACCGACGAGGATGGACAGAGCGTGGCAGTTCGGCACCGCTGCGAGCTGTCCGTCGACACAAAGGCTATACGGTTCCCGGCCGACTGGTAGGTGAAAAGCATACGATCATATTTCGGCATCAAGGCAAATTATTTACCTGTCCAGACGGACGAAGTAGAAAACTGAAATAAGAATCTAGGTCATAACGACCCTGCTACTAGTAAGCAACTGTCGACAAGGGGTAGTGCCGGTCATCCCCAGTCGCCTAAGCCAATTATTAATCCTTCGGAATCCCTCAACCCGATGCAGATTGTTCATCCTGTAGACGTCTACGCCGCCCTATGATAACCAAGTTCAGAACGGCGATTCAAAGATTTCAACAAGTATAAAGACGTACGCCTTAGCAAATCCGATGCGTTTGTTGGCTATGTCATGTACCTGACAGGAGTGATCGATTAGTATGTACTTTCAAAAAAGAACCGCTACTGACCGTATACAACTTCCTCAGGAACGGCAATCCTAGTATGAAGTCGAGACCCGCTCCCTTCGGGGCCTGCATGGGGGTAATCCAGCTATAGCGTCTCCTCCTCTTCCCACCCCATGCTACGTTTTGCTCCGGTGGAATCAGCTGATCTTCGACATCCAAGGTGAACACCGTGCCACCGATGTTAAAGTGGAGAGGCTTCATTTTTTGGCGGGCCTTCCGCGAGACTACCATGAGGTCCGTTTCCCAATCATACCATGCTCCGCGCATTGTCTTTGTGTATTCCTCAAAATATTCGTTCGCAAGGAGAATCCCTGTTGGACACGACATTGAGAAAAAAAAGACTCTGCAAACGCAGAGACGATACATACCCGATGAGGCAGAGTCAATAACTCCTGGGGTGCCAGCCGGGATGACAGTCTGGTCACCGTACGTGCACGCGACTTCAATGCCCCAGTAATTGGAAAAAGGAAATTTACTTGTCACAGGAACATAGGTCAAATCGCCCACATACTGTAACACGACACCACAAATAAGACATGATTGGCAATGCACGATGCAAAGCAATGCTCATACCAAGCTCGGATCGATGCCTCCGAAGGTCACGCTCCCCTCAGCCGCTAAACATATCAAGTTTATGTTTATGAATCGGTCATAAACAGAACTAGAGATGGGATACTGACTGCCGCCCTTGGAGGGCCGAAGATAGACACTAAATATTTTCTCCTTGATCTTTCCCTGTCCAAAGAGGTTGTCCATCACAGTCGGAATTAACGCTGTTCGGGCGGGATAGAGCCTTCCCCGTGTCTGCTCGACGGGCCCAAGACCGAGTACACCGTGAGAAGCATCGAAACCGCGAAACTCAATTGCACCGCCAACCGATTGATCTTGAATGAAAAAATCAGGTGCGAGAGTCACTTTGTCCTTATCTGGTGTGAACTTGAGTAATCAGGCGTGGAGACGATGACCAGGTGCTTACATTCATGCCCGGAGAAGAACGGTCCAGTGGGGCCGGTCCCATAAGCAACATGTATCCATTGGCCTGTTTTCACGCTGGTGAAGGACCCTGTATAATATTTACTAGAAATATCATCTCACTTCACGTGCACCAACTTAAGTCAATCTGGCACACTCACAACCAAGTGACAGGGGAACCAGTGTCAAAAAGAAGGGAATAGAATACCACCGGATTTCCGACACCGACGTTCTGTAAGACAAAATGTCCTGCTCCCCCGGGCGTCACAGGCACAGAAGTCGGTTTGCCAGGACCACGGTCCTTCAAAAATGCGGCACGAGCACGACTCACACCTGCAGCACCTTTGAGGTACGCACCGGTACCCTTGATCTCTGTCAATGAGACGGTGAAGTTGCCCAAGGCTACTGGCAAGGCATAAGCAGACGTGAAGAGAAGGGCGAGTGAGAGCATAGCGAACGACTTCATGTGGGAGGATTGGGTGAAGTACATGTCTCATCCTCGGCTTATAACGTAGGGATGTGATGTCGAAAAAGGCTCGAAACGCGGAGGGATGCATGTAGGGACCACATCAACGAGGTGTGTATGTATCATCGGCGGTGATTCTGATTCATCGCATGCGAGTCCTGACCTCTCCTGTGGCGAGTTGCAGCCGTCAAGTCCACTCTGTCGATGACTGTCACGGTGAAACATCTCACCCATGAATGGTTAATCTCCATCTGCTTACTCTTGGTCTTTGGCGCCGTGACTTTGTGCGTGACTTCAGCTTTGTTGGACTCTGACTGCAGTGGCAGCGTCACTGCACGGAAAGTGTATCATGATGAAACGTCACTTACCATTGACATTGTATGGACGAGCATTGACAATGACTTCAAGCTTCAAGTCCATCCTGAGTTTGTAGCTCAGTACAGATGCCAGACAGCTGGTAGATAATCATGACCAGCACGGAAGCTTTCAGGTCGCAAAACAACTAGTCGCGGCAGAACCCGATATGCCAGTGGCTTGTACTAGAGTCTAGCCTGAGAAGCATGCCATCACCAGGCATGCTTGCCGCAAACGGTTCGGATTTCATGCCTCAGACCACAACGTGTGCCTATGTTGCCGACTCGTTCCGTCTCATTTGTCCGAGTCTCGAGTGATTAGATTCCGCATGTTATGCACGAGATTTTGTTGGAGATCCAGCCCTTCGTGTAGATACTATTAGCTTTTACTCAGGCTTACCACTCGTTACACGTCTTTCCCTTCAGTCTCGTACTCACTGTGACTGGGGTAAGCTATCATATTCATTGTATCCATTTCTTTACTCATGTAGGTAGCCTTACCCGTTCCTTAAATCGTCCGTTCCACCTGAACATCCGTTCTCTGCGCACCGGCCTCCAACACTAGGTTCTGTTGTCGATCAACACATCGTGTACAATGACCGGCGCGTACAGACAGGCTAGCGTCGTAGCCTTGATGCAGAGCGTTCGCTGGCTGGCATCGGAATCAGCGCGAGTGATGAGCTCCATGCGGTGACATTCGCAGCAAGTGGCGAGCATCCCTTAAGCGGTGGAAAGCGGTGGGACATCGGAGTGTAGCAAGTCCAAGACGGGTGACGTGTGGCATCGAGCGAAGCACGGGGGTACTACGTATTTCGGGGTGTCGGAGTACGGCAGGTGGATTGCGGGGGGAACGACGATGGGAGGGGTGTGTGTGGAATGGATCGGAGTCCGCCGATCCTCCTTCTGCGGCCAGACTTGTCTTGTTTCCGGGTCTGGAAATGGTACAGCCACGATTTGGGACGTCAGAACCAGGAAGAAGTGCTCACTCTCGACCACAACCATTGCGTCATCGCAGCAAGTACTCCCCGGAGGGAAGCGTATCGCGATGGCAACTTTTGGTAACGGCTTTGTTCTAGCCTGAGTCTGGGACAAGACCGATGCCCGTTTACTCACCAGTGATCCAGGAGAGGACACACCTTGGCACAGCCTCGGGTGGCCGGTGTGCGTTTTGCATGCGGCTACTAGACTAATATCATGTAAAAGCTGAAAAGATCCGTATCGCCGGGTATTGACACGGATGTGGCCCTTCAACTTCAGGTATTATCATGACACTTGTACAGGGGCTACCACTTAGAGTAAGTGCAAGAGCCTCTTGCAAAACAGACTCGCTCATCGCACGTGAGACGGCAAATTCGTAATCCACATCTGTGGCCTGTTTTGCAACCTGAAAGCTTCCGTGCCAGTCATATCGGTGAGAACCGTGAGGGCAACCCTTGGGAATTAATACTACGTACCAGCTGTCTGGCATCTCTACAGAGCTACGAACTCGGTATCATTCAGGATGGGGCATACTCGAAGTACGGTCGTTGACCATCCGTACTGTGGTAAATGTTTTATGCACTTTCCGTGTTGCCGAGTCACTCGAGTTGGTGCTGCCACTGCCGCAGCGTGTCGATCGCACAGGGTCAAAGACCAAGAGTGACCAAACCAAATGCAGATTAACCATTTCTGGGTGAGTTTGAGTTTCACTGTGACGATCATCGCCGGAGTGGACTTAAATGAGTACACGGCCGCATCGATGTTGTTCCAGACCCGAATTGAGCCTTTGCCGGGGGTTACCGTCGCGACACGGTGGCGCCGTGGCGCCTGCCTTCTGGGGAATACCTTTTTTCCTTGTTCTGACGTCCCAAATCGTGGCTGTACCGTTTCCAGAAGCGAGTCTTGTCGGGTCTCAAGAGAATTCGAGTGCGCGGATCGCCCACTGATCCTCCTTCTGCGGCCAGACTTGTTTGTATGTCTGGGCATTCCACACTCACATCGCCGTCCCCCCCTACAATCCACCTGCCACACTCCGACGTTCTGCTGTTTTCCATCGCTCAAGAGGTGTATGCACCGGCCATTCGAGTTGTCCACGGTATGGTACTCAACAACAGAACTTAGCAGAATCAATATTGTGATCGGTGAGGGTCAACGGAAAGCATAGATCAGGAAGCACTCACGCTCATAGCATTACCTCATGTTTCCAGCGCCCCCCCCCCCCAACAACCATCGTGGTAGAGTGAGAGAACTCTTTTCCCTCAGGCTGTTGCGATGTCCAAGATTGCGGCCATGAACAAGGTCCTGGCAGACAAGCCTCGTCCAATCCGGGGAGAAATCGACTGTATGAATCCCGCTTTGGGCATGGTAAGCTGAGTCAAAGTTGTGTTTCCAGACCGTTTTGTGTGTTTTGGCATCCCATACAAACATATCTCCCCCATATACACCCGAGGACGCTATCTTTTCTTTCCATCGACGATACATATACGCGCATAACGACTTCCACGAACTGACGATAGACAATGTTTCACTGGCAACGGACACAACTTAGCACCATTGGTCGACTTACCTGAATGCATGTCACGATCAATACCTCGCTTTGGTGACAATGGGTCGAGTCAGCTTCATCTTCACCAGATCTTTGGGTTTCATTTGTTAGTACGGAATGATGATATCCATACAAGGCCATCCTGAGCCATGGATCTATGGGGCCATTTTATGACCTGGTAGAAGTCCTGCCGGAAAAACCCGTACCCGAGGCGCTCCGCCATTGAAGTTGGAACCGTCCGAACCCGGCGTGACACCAACAAGCTCAGGAACGTGAAGGAAGCGTGCGCAATGGGTTCCCTACAATGTTGTCATTTGGGTGCTTCCGAGCTGGTACTGCCCTTGGTGCCAAATATCGACCGCTCCGCCACTGAGAGTGCCCCATTTGATTCCGTTGTTGTGTGGAGGCGCTTATTACTTGGCTGATCGTGCTGAAGCTGTGCACAACCTGGATATGGCAAGACCAGCCTGAGAGCTATCGTTCGGACATGCTCCGAGTCAGGCTCCTGCCGACGCACGAGCCTTGAGGTACAGGTGACTCAGCTTACTGCTCCATATACTCCTTGGCGTATTCGCTTTCTATACCAACAGAATTGGTACTAACTGATGCGGCATTGCTTTTGTCAATGTCCCTCACCGGAGTTCCATTGGGGAACCGGTGCCGGTTCTCTTTCGCACGCACTGCTTGTACAGCAGCCAGTGACGCTCATGTATAAAGAAAGCGGCAGATCTAGGCCAGTCTTTCACCCTCACTTGCCGGAAACCAGAGCGCCATGAAAGGTATGCCTGTCATTTCTTTAATGGACTAGCATTCTGGTCTAAGGCTTATACCACAGAATCTACCCGATTCGCGAACTTGAACTCGAATGCATCCTTGATGGTCAATACCAAAATTGCGTTCCGACGTGTTGCGTTACGCTTCTGGCCGAAATCGTCTGATCGAGTTGCCATGATGAAAAGCCTTGCGGATCTCCTCTATGCCAGGTATAAAGAGGGTGGTGCAAAAACAGATCTCGACGAAGCGATTGATTTCGCACGCCTTGGCTTGGGACATTGGCGGCTGGAGGGACACCTTCATCAAGCCCGTGCCTTGCGCAACCTTGCGTCTTTCCTCCACACCAGCTTTTATCAGTTCGGAATACTCGCCGATCTCGATGAGGCACTTTATCATGACCGCATGATGTTGGAGCTTTACCCAGAGGAGCATCCGGAACGAGCCTTTTTACAGGGCAACGTCGCCTATTCGCTCCAATGTCGCTTTGAGCTGCTTGGAACACTACCCGACATCAACGAGGCACTTGTTATTGCACGCAGGTCATTGGAACTCTGCCCAGAGGATCATCCCGATCGACCAGCCTTACTTGGCAATGTCGCGAATTGCCTCCATTCACGGTTCAAATGGCTTGGAAAGGAATCAAACCTTGAAGAGTCGCTTTCTCTTGCACGCATTGCATTGAAGATTTGCCCAGAGAGTCACACAGATCGGAGTTTCTTACTGGACAACCTCGCCCGTGTCCTTCATACCCGTTTTCAGCAGCTCGGAATATTACTCGACCTCAACGAGGCGCTCGTCCATGCACGCAATGTAGTGGAACTTCGTTCACAGGGTCATCCTGAACATGCTATTTCACTGGGCGCGCTTGCCTTTTACCTCCACAGTCGTTTCAAGCAACTCGGAACGCTGCCCGACCTTGACGAAGCCCTTAGCCTCCAACGCGTCGCACTGAAACTCTGCTCCAGGGGGCACCCTCACCGAGCATTTTCACTCGAAAACCTCGCACGTTCACTCTATTCCCGTTTTATAGAGCTAGGAACGTCACTCGACCTCGACGAAGCACTTGCCCTTTCATGCAATGCATTGGATCTCGTACCTTGGGATCATCCTTGTCGACCCACGACTCTCGGCAATCATGCTGTCTATCTCTATACCCGCTACGAACAGCTTGGAATGCTGTCTGACCTCTACCAGGCATACACTCTTCAACGCTTTACATTGGAGATTTGTCAAGAGGGGCATCCTCAACGAGCCTTTGCTCTGTGCAATCTTGCACGTTCCCTTCATTCCCGTTTCAAGCAGTTTGGAGAGATATCTGACCTCGACGAAGCTGTTACCCTCCAACGTGACGCACTAGAACTTTATCCAGAATGGCATCTTCATCGAGTCTTTGCGCTAGGAGACCTTGCGCTTTCACTCCACTCCCGTTTCGAACATCTTGGAACGCAGTCTGACCTCGACGAAGCACTGTCGCTTCAGCGCAATGTACGGGACCTTTGTCCAGAGGGGAATTCTTGTCGAGCCTTTGCAACGGAAAACCTAGTACGATATCTCTATTCTCGTTTCGAGCTGCTCGGGAGGCTATCCGACCTCGACGGAGCACTCACGCTCCAACGCGCTGCGCTGGCGCTCTACCCAGAGGGCCACCCTGATCGGCCCAGCTCGATGGGTGACCTCGCGGTCTACCTTCATATCCGATTCAAGCAGTGCGGAATCCCCTCTGATCTCGATGAGGCACTTACCCTCCAGCGTACCGTATTAGAGCTTTACCCGGAGGGGCACTCTCAACGGGCGTCCTCACTAGAAATACTCGCGCT
>JBBPOD010000421.1:0-19493 GCA_038091255.1 Tylopilus intermedius | reverse complement strand
TGGAGGAGAGATTATCCTGGTGACTTTTTAAACCACATAGGGGTTACGCAAGGCACCTCGGTGAGTGCTTGTGACCATAATGCAGTGCTTCTCTCTAACGAGGCGAATCGGCATTAGCGCATATCTTGATGCTGTGTTTTTTACCCCGGTGCACCGCGAGAATCCAGCCATTGAGAGAGATTGGCCCCGGAAGCCGTCTCCCAAGAGACGGTGCAGTGTTGCCTCCGCACTACAATCTCTGGAGAAGAGGTGACGGTTATGGTCAGCTGAATTTCCTATAATAGCATGTCCGGTTCCGATGCCACAAGAAGGTTCAGTCATTACTAAGCCCTACCCTCACGCCGCAAAGACCGATTGCGACTAGTGAACAGAGTAATTGCTTGTAACCCTGGAATCTGCTTCCACACTGCCTGATAGCAGGAATGCCGTGTACACCAACTACCATTGCGAAGAGGATATTTACTGGCTTGTCAAGTGATTCTTATCTGACGAGCGGCAGAAGTGGGATGTTTTTGCTGTATTTATCTCCAATCCGACGAAAACGGTGAGTGTTGCTATAAATGAGTTCGAGCGTTAGATTCTGAAGTTTATCACACAGGTGGCATTGTGGAAGCAGTGGGCGGCATCATCAAGTGAAACACCGGTAATTTGGGATTATCACGTCATCTTGGCGTTGCGCGAGCGCTTGCAACTGGACAATCAATCGGAAAGTTGACTGACTAGAGGGGATATTTGGATCTATGATCTCGACACCAGTCTCCCCATCCCATGTCACCGGAATGGTACGTAAGATATATTCCAGCGTGTTCCTTTTGGAATCTCATTCCGGATCATGCTTAGTATATGTTGGCCAAACCTTCCCACTGGGCAGTGAGACAGTATCGCGGTATCAGAGGTGCGTATAATTCAAACAAAGTTACCTTCCCATCTCCGTAACAAACCCAATTTTTGATCAGCCGGTTTGGGTGATGGGCCTGGTGATGTGTATCTCCATAACTTTGCATCGGATAGATCTCACATGGTGAGCCAATTTGAACCCCCCTATTCCACGGATATACATCGCTAATATCGGTAATGCTTCAGCACACGGCTGCATCGGTGGGGAAAACCGGCACAGCGTCCAACCACCGCCTTACCCTGTTATCTGTGGACCAGAAGCGGAGAAGCGCGGAATTAGGCATACTCATTTTGTGTCAATGATTGGAGAAGAACAAGGTTTTGGAACTGAGATGGATTTCGATGCGTTTACAACGTGTGGTGTTGTCTCTCAAGGACCAATGGACTACATTGTTGTGTGACTGGTGATGTGACTGTCACGTATTGGATGTCACGCGTTGATGAATGCATCTTTTTGTTTCGACAACTGGCCTCCAGGTAGTGGCACCGAACGGCAAGAAAGATTAGTCGTGTGTCTCGCCATGAGTCTAGCTTCATCCTCTGCTCTGAACGGACACACCCCAACCAACGGCTCAGCAACTGCCCATCAATCTGAGCTCGAGTATGCAGATGATACAAACGTCGAAGTGACATCTCCAGTCCTTGTATCTAACGGATATTCGCAGTGAGTATCCATACAATGTATATCCGTGTCTCGACCACCGATCAACCCGGTCCCATTTCAGTACACCGTACCAACTCCACAATGAAGAAATTGTAAACCATTTGTATCATGCAGGCTTTCAGACCGGTGTGGGTATCCGTCTCTTCATCCAAAGTATCTTCTGATCTCACATGACGTTAGAATTACGCGGATACAATCCTTGTAAGTACATCTATTCTCGCCACATCACAACTGTCGCTGAACTCAAGCTAGCACGTTCATCAAAATTCCTACCGCCTCCATGCGATAATTTTGTCTCGTTCTCCATTTCTTGCCCATTTAATGTCCACATCTCCACAAACGGGAGGGCAACGTGTAATATACGTGCAGCTCGATCATGAGCCCGAGGTCACACATGAGGTTCGTGTTTTTCGAATATTGGTCATGTCTCTGTTCATTTCCGCCACCGTGTGTGGCCAGTGGCTGGATAGAGTCGAGCGTGTCTGCAAACGCTCGCCATTTGAAGACCGGCTACTGGTACTTTTCATCATTTTAACTGCCACCTCGGGGGCCGTATTGGGCGGAGCATTCATTCATTCTATCAACTTTGCTGACTGATTTCATTTTACAGGGTTTCGCCATAGGTACCGTTTTCATGCCATCGGCAGACTCGGATCGCTGATAGCTGACCCCCCACTTAGCGCTGGGATACCTTTACTCTTCCGTTTCCATCAATTTAATCCGGCCCGAGAATGCACGAGGTGTTCTCGCGGCTGGCTGCTTACTTGGCGGGATGGAGGATTTGTGCGCATATGCATACGGAGCCTGCAGGCAATCCATCAGTGTGGAAACAATCACTGAATGGCTCGAACTCGTCGACACCGTCCCTGCATCACCGGACGGGTCACTCACTCCCCAATCCCCTGTGACGTCTGTGTTCGGGGAATACGCCCGCAGGCTTCGAGAGGATGTCTTTCATTTCCTCGTGGCTACACTTCCCAGCACCTTGGAAGTATACTCATCCACAGGGTCCGAACCTAGCTCGTCACAGGGGCATTCTGGTCGCGACACGTTATTGCAAATATTTTCCCTCGTACCCTTCGACATGTTCAAGGCAGCTGTGGAATCTCCTAGATTCCAAATCGGTGCGTGCTTTCGCCCTCACGGCTGTCCATCGGACGTGATCCCTTAATTCATCTTTATCATAGGTTCCGATCAGTGCCGCTTTAAGTTTGCGAAGGATGCTATAGAGCTGAGGAAAAGGGGTATTGTTCGAGGGCACGGATCGGAGGAGACGGTGGTTCTTGCGTTTGGTGGAGGTCACATGAGGGGGAGTGCTGTTCATGTCACTCGAAAAATGCGCAAGCGCCCCCTCTGGAAGGTAAACTCGTGAGCTGACAGCTCCGTCTGGCCATTCATATTACGTGAAGCCGTTGGCTGCTTTCTTGACCCTGCTTTTACATACGTATCGGAATGAAAACTCTCCGAGACCCGTGAGTTTGCCCTGGAAGACCGTCCAAGACCGAGGAAGTTGACTGGCCGTGCATTCGTTCTATCTTGGTATTATCTCTTACCCCAGAACCGGGACGCTCTCGGGAAGTACCAGTTAGCCTTTTTAGCTGTGCTATTTGACAATTAATCGGCTAGTGCAATCTCCTCGCAGCATGTTTGAAGGAATGATGCCATTGACCACATTACTTTACCGGATGCTTTTGAGCAGATCTCCACTGCTGTGTTCCACAGACACGAGTACGCCACGATCGATCAGGTATGTTTTGCCCCCGTATAATGGCGCTCCTCGAGGTCACGAGAGCGGTGCTTTAGAAACCGACGACATGAACCGCAGCTCAGCCTGACCTTTCTTTTCGTATATGAAGGCATGCATCTTCCATGGGGATGAGACCAACAACCCCCCCTACTTCACAATGTCTCGCTTCAACTACGAGATCTACTTCACTGGCAGAGACGACCCCCGTGACGGTTGCATCGTCATCGGGGAGGATGAGCGGCCAGTCTTTTTCGAATTCGAGACCAACATGGTGCCTCCGGCCATGACGCGGACGACGGTACGCGTGTCTCTGCGCGCCCAAGCTGTCGTGCTGACTGCATGTGCTCGGCTCCCCGCTTCTCTATTAGATTACTAGCGATCAACATCCCGTCGCTGTGTTCGACTGGGACGGCGACGGGGATGCCCTCGGCGTAGCCACCGTCGTCGATAGAACGTTCCCCATGGAAACCCTCGTCATCCCTGGTTCGTCCCCCGGGTAAGTCGCCTCTCCCCCCGCACGGCAGACTCAGACTCAGCGCTGAATCCCAACTCAGCGCCCGCCGCTTCCAGGCAGCCGATGGCCACTTTTACGAATGGCGGCGCTCGTATCGCGATCCCCAGTCGTACAAGGTACGCTTTTTCCTGACGGTACCCTTTGGAAAGGGTCGTTTTGCTCATCGTCGCGTTTCAGCTGTACGCGGGGCCCAACGGCTCACCGATTGCGGTGTACCGCCATTTCCCCCAAGCCACGCCCATCGGTCCCTCCCATGGCACCCTGGAGTACAGCTTCACTAATGATTTATTTCTGCTGCAAGTCCTTCTCGCTCTCAACCTCAACCGCTGGTTGGATGCCCATCCTGAGTGATCCAAGATCGACGAAGAGAGATGCGATAATACCACTTATTTATATCCCATAGTTTGTACGAATACGGGTATAGCCAGGATGATGACAGGTGTAAATGCGAGCGACAAGTAAACGAGTGCAAATTAGCAACCATGGAGGGAAAAAAGTCCACAATAAATCCAGCAATCAGGAACTTCTGATCGTGTTAAGCATATGATCCTATCTTTCTTCGACAGTCCATTGCAAATCGGCATCAGAGTGCAAGGAGCTCTGGTCAGGAGGTTGATTAAGAATAAAGTTGAACGAGCCGGCGTCCATCCCTTGAGAAAGGTTTTCTATAAGGCGACCAATCTGTGCAGACGAGCTATAAAAAACCTAATCGCGGGACGTTGGTTTGCAGCGCGACTCGACAAAGGAAGGAACATACCTTGGTTTCAGGGCGGTATTTGCTCTGAGAGAACCTTTCACGGGAATTGATCGAAGAAGAAGTGGTACTTTTTGATGTCGACCTGGCGTGTTCCTTGACTAGCAATTGTACACTGTCACCGTTCTCGCGCGTGGAATGATCCGATCCCATGCTGGTTCTTCCAGTGTGCCAAGAATTGATATCATCGTCCCTCAAACCATTGACGATTTGCCTAGAAGCAAGATTCAACCAAGACGTCGACGACCACAGACGAGGACTTACCAGATAGTCTCGCCATTGGCCATTTCGATCACTTCTACCGCGGAGCCGTCTGCAACGGCTGTACCATCAGGGTCGCGCTCTGTTCCCGCGTCCTCCACTACGGTGCTTGTATGTTTGCTCTCACCCGAGTACATATCATAGCTGGTAAAATAAAAAAGATCAAGACACGCCTTTGACGGGGTAAGTATTACCCACAAGGAATCATACGGGGAACTTTGTTT
This sequence comes from Tylopilus intermedius, assembly GCA_038091255.1. NCBI lineage: Eukaryota > Fungi > Basidiomycota > Agaricomycetes > Boletales > Boletaceae > Tylopilus > Tylopilus intermedius. The sequence continues at coordinate 14,432 of JBBPOD010000421.1, read as the reverse complement.
CTCAGCCGCAAGAGTGGAAGGAGGCGCTCGAAGGAGCATTTCGGCCTGCGCGCCAATGGAAGCTGTTAACCCAGGCACCGGTGGGGATCTTTCACTAGAAAAACGGCGGCCACCGTTCGTTTTCGGAGGTGGCGGCGTCGGAGCCCGGTCATGCACAGAACGAGCCGACTGAGCAGAGGTCGCGCTACCCGAGCGGCGGTGTCGTCGTACCATTGACTTGCGGTTCACCTGACTCAGGTCCACTTTGGAACTTCGAAACTCCGAGGGGAAGATGAGTGTCCTTCGTATGACGGCACCATTCTCAGGAATCTGAGTGTGCTGGCGAATTTGACCAGGTTCCCCCGCTTTCCGCACAGACATCTTTCTCACCGTTCTGTCATCTGTCCCACTGGATGGATCATCGTCGTTTGGGCGCTTGTCAGCTGCTAGGGCTGCGCGATTCCGGTCTGAAATGCTGGAGGGTTGTGTGTTGGGGGTGAGGGGATTGTTGCTGATGGCAGAGGGAGATCCTCCGGACCATACCCAACCTGCGGCCCGAGAGACGGAGGTAGAGCGCGAGAGCAAGTCATTGAGAGCGGCTTGATCTAGGCCAATCTTTGATGCTGCTTCAAAGAGTTGCTTCACTGCAGCGGAGTTGGCGTCATTAGCGAGAGCGGTCGAGGCATCGAGACTTGGACGAGCATTGGCATCACCCGATAGTATACTTGTGGTTGTGGCAGGAGCGGAGGATGGAGCGTTCCCTCGGGAGTGTCCTTGATGCGATGACGCTGTAGGTGAAGATGTAGTCGGTGAGCTGCGAGAATGCATGCTAGATTGACTATCCCCCGCGCTGTCCAAGGTGCGAGGTTTTCGGAAACGTGCCATCAACCCTTTGAAACCGGGGGCGGCCGATACGGGAGGACTAGTACTCGAAGTCTTAAGCTTGGCCAATTCAGTTGTGCTGCCGGACCCAAATCTCGGTAACGGGAGGGTTGGCCGGCGACTAAGACCCTGGGAAGGAGGAGCAGATTGTGGTTGGCTGTCGGTGGGTAAAGAAGTAACTTCTTCGCTGCTTGGGATGGTTTGTTTTACGCGAAGGGTGTCCCTGAAGCGTCGCATACGCTGAGTGATACCGAGCGAAGGTTGAGGGGTAACTGGGAGAGGTGAGGCTGGAATAGGCAGTGGGATCGTCTCGACGCTGATAGGAGCGGACAGTAGCCGAGGTTCGGATATCTGGCTTGGGTCAATTTTCTTGCGAGATACAGATAAAGTCGACGCATTCACATCGGCGAATTTTCTGCCAGGTGACTTCATGAGTGCGGCAGTAGCCGCATCTGCTCTGCGCTGAACTTCTCTGGCGAGCTCAGTTTGGTCAACCGGCGCTGATCGGGGAGTTCGCATGGATTGCGATCGCTGCGGAAGTACACCTGGCGACAACGTCCTGATCTCGGATTGTGGTCGTCGTGATTGATTCAGAGGGGCAATATTCTCTACCTCCTCAGGAAACTCTGGGGGTAGAATCGCTTCTACTGTGGGCGAAACCGTTGTGGATGAGGAATCATGATTGGATATCTGGGGTATGACAAGATGGTCAGAGTCGTCATTCCCGAAGCCCAGAGCACGTGCAAGATCTCGGTTTCTTCGAGTTGTGGGCGAGATCTCTGGTTGAGTGTTGTCTTCGATCTTGGTCTCTATCTGACTAACGGGTATACTATCTACCACCGACTCCAGGAGTGCGCTGGCCTTTGCCTTATTATCCAAGGCAGGGGATCGCCGACCGGCGGGACCATTTTGAGTCGGTGTTGGACTCACCACCTACACAGCATATCAGCGCATGTCATGGCGTAACGCAAAAGAACGTACCCGGCCGTTGGTCGAGTAATTTGACTGAGAGGTCGAGGGTCGCCGCCTGCGCAACGAATTTGACCTCTCACGAGTATCAGGAAGGGTGGCTTTATGGAGTGCAGCTCCAACAAGCCTATCTTGTATTGCGACGAAGTCAGATTTGGTGAGTCCTGCGTAGCGCCGGATTATCCCCTCAAAATCGCAATCATCTTGAGAGCTACCAGGCGTAAGGGAATCTGATTTGTCGAGGCCATACCACGTGGGCGGTGTTCGGCCGGCAGAACCGTTGAAGATATCAAGAGCACAACCGACTTTCTGAGTAGGTTCCCAGGAATGGTAACTTGACCCTGTTGATTCCAACGAAGAGCGAGAAGAATTCACGATGGGAGATAAAGAGATTTGCGAGACACCATAAGTGTAGTTGGAGGGGGATTTGAACTGTTGTTTGGAGGAACGAGCTGTGTTGCTGTTGAAATCGGAAGGGAATGTCGGAGACGCCGTGTTGCGGGTCTGAGTTGGGGTTGGGGATCGAACACCACGACTGCCAAAAGACAGCGTGGATCCGAATTCGTGGTTGGACAGACTAGATGGTGAACGAGAATCTGTAAGATTAACTGAATTGTTCCTTCTTGGCGTAAATGCAGTCTGGGTAGGGCCAGGAGACTCAGGGGGAACTGGGGAACGCAAAGACATTGTGGGTGATTTAGAACGGTCCACGTTAACTTGAACGTCTGTTTCGGTGCTCTGACTCCCACTCCTGCTATGCGTTGATCGAGCTTTTTCGGGGGTCGCTGAGCCCCCGACGGTCCATGTGATATTCGAAGGAGTGCTGGGTCTGGAGGAAACAGCCAAAGGCTGGAATGCAGGGCCTGACAAAGGAGATGCTGGCCGACGCCGGATAAATACGGAGGATGTAGCTGGGCCGTCCTGCTCAGTGCCACTCGTGCTGTCGCGCTGAACATCTGGGGTACGTCTCCCGCTATTGCTACGTGTCAAATAGGTGTTCATTACGGCATGCGCTGGAGGAGAAGTGGGGCGTGGGGTACTCCGAGAGGCGTCCGAGCCTCGTCTGAGCAGACTGGATGAGGTGGAAGACTGCCCGTTGGTCGATGGATTGGATGACGAAGCGCGTGGCGTGGTAGAATGAGAACGGATATCGTCAGTCTCGAAGGTGGACTCGCGCGGCGTCATAGGTCGGGGCATCCCAGGTATATATCCTGGTAAACGAGGAGTTGGTGAGACTGTACCAGGGCGACCGTACGGAGTAGGTGATAACCGCGGGGTATCAGCCTCTATGGTGACTAGCCCCTCGGGTGAGATCGCAGTGCCTGCCGCATAGTCGGAAGATGATTCACGGTGGATGAGCTGGTTGGTGGGTCACGCGTAAGGAGTATGTCAATGGGCGAAAACACCATGTCTTACCGAGGGACCCAATTCCGAATCCTTCGTGTCGTCGACGCGTGGTGAATGATCAGCATCGTTGGACCGAGGAACTGGATGTGTAGTTCTTGGCATAACAATCTCGTCATCAGCTTCTTCTTCGAACTCCTGAATGACCCGTGCCAGCGCAGCAGAAGCCCGCTTTGAAAGACGAAAGCTACTACCGCGGTCGCCGCTAGATTGTGACACCTGATCTTCGTTGGAAGATATGAGAGAGGCTGTGCGCGCAATGGGCGTCTTGTCATTCGGGCTTGAGGGCGGAGATGTGGGATGCCCTCCGTCTGGGGTGGTGGGTCGTAGGCTCTCAACAGAGTTCAGAGACGTCTCTTCTCTCAGACTTTGACTTGACTCGGTATGAACAATCGATACTGTACTCCGGTGAGTCCTCTGCGAAATTGCGCGAAAATACCCGTAATCTCGAAGACGCCCCGACGAGAAGAGATTGTTGCTGTACCGCTTGGTGGAACCGGGCGATGAAGTGATGGAAGAAGCAGGGTACGTGGTGGAGGTGGTATTGCTCGAGAGATGCGAAGTGCGCTCGGGAGTATAGTCTGAGTCTACGCTCGCCTGACTGGGGCCGCTTGCGTTGGTATCGCCTCGGTTTAGGTGACTAGTTGATGAAGCATGTTTAGCACGAAGGCGGCCAAGGGTCTCCAAAATCATATCCTCCTCGACTTCTGAAACTTGGTTTTGCGCGCCCCTCGCTCGCTGTTCGGCGAATTTGAGCTTGAGGTCGACAAGGGGAACTGGATCGCCAGAGGAGGTACGGAGAACGGTGAAGCGACGAGCAAGTCTGTGATCGTATGTTATGAGATACCATTGTGAATGGGGCTAAATTGACAAGAGACACACTCTGGAAGGATGAGGGAAGTACGAAAAGCGTCGGTGGGAGGCAGTCCAAGAAAATGCTCGTCTCCAAAGGGGTGCGGGAAGGAGTTGTTGCGAAGAGCGGGAGAAGTCCTGCTAGGGTCGGACTTTTTGCTATTGAGGTGCAGGGTCGGAGGTGCGAGATCGAGCGTAGTAAGGAAGGTGTGATACACGTCGCGAATTAGCGAGGAACGTACCGAAGACGTTGCATATGAGCGAGCGGTTTCCCTCGTTTTGAACACGTTGGCGGACACAAGCGAAAGGGAAGCGGCCCAGATTAGATCTCGAATTCAGCAGGTCTTGGGAGGGAAATGACAGGCAACGTGTTGAACACGAGTTGGGCCGTTTACGGAACAGTCCAAGCAGGCCGTAAACGCGGACCTGAGTTTTAGGCGATATCCCGTTGGCAACACGACAGTACGAGTACGAGCGTGAACTTCAAGTGACCTCGACCTCGACCGCGACGGTGTGGGCCGGGTGCACTCTGACTGATTGCCCCGTGTTTAGTTCCGTAGTAGGCACGTGGTTTGCTAGGGTTACTTCCACCACTACTATACCTTGCTAGTAGAGACTACCCCCCCACGGGGGAACATTTATAGCACACCACCGGCCGTCCTCGTGCCCTGCAATTATATCTCAGGAGTTCCGAGGATGCCTTGATAGCCACGGATTCTGAGCCGGAGCCGTTACTACGGCACAGACTACCTCCAAAGGGACACAATAAGCCTGGCCCAGCCGCTGGAATCTTTCAATCTGCCACTTTCGGCTACGCGTGATGATTTACTCCTGTTTCACTCCCGCCGTATATGATACTCAGCTCTGATCAGAAAAGTAAATTTTAGTACAAACAAGGTGTAGATTCGACGGCTCGCGGGATCAGTTTACACGGGGTGCCCCTCCTTTGCTCGTTCTAGAGCTACATTTGCCCAAATGGCGGCGAAAAATCACATGGCGTACCTAAAATTTCGACGGGGATCAGCCTGAGATTCGCAGACAAACAACTCATCTCACTTCTTCGTGTAATCCTTTGCGGTGGACAGAAACTTTGCTTTGTCTGTCTTCAGCAGCTAAATCATACATTCAGGTTGTCGTGGCCATGGCGAACACTATGAGAACGTACAGCAGCGATGTCAGGGTCATAGGGATCATCGGGACTCGGGTTATTCAGTTTCTCTTGTACGATCGCGAGCACTATGAAACCGTCTTGTTTACGACCGAAAACAAGGGATAGAGAATGTAAATCAAGTTAGCTTACCAGTTGACAAGGTGACCGATGGCTTCCACTGACAAACATTCAGTTCAATGGAAAGCAGTTCGTCAGCGATCCGAGTCCCCCTCCATAATGCGACAGCATAACCACAGCCGAGAAATCCCAAGACTCACCTCGTCACGAAGAATAGGAACACAGATACTGCCTTCTTCATTGATCCCGGGGTGATAAACCTTGGTCTGAAACAACACCTGAAAAGCGGGAAGTGTTAGGTAATACGTAATACAATAAGGCGGCGGCAAGAGAGAGGACGAGAACGTGAAAGGGGGAAAGCATGCAACGTGTTGGGGGAGAGAACGACCCATCCGACGGCAGTGGAATATGTCATGCGTGTAGCTTACATTTGGCGCCTTGAAGGGGAAGTTGGTGGGAAGCTCGAGCTTGAAGCGAAATGTTCCACCTTTGTATGGACTATCGGCCTGGAGATCGATGAAATTGTCAGTCAAGCGAACATGCGAGTAGAGACGACGGACTCACCGCGCCTTTCACGGTGCAGTTCCAGACAAACAGATTGTCTTCTTCGGGTTCCACCGAAATGCCCTGAGCAAGTGGGTCGATTAACAGCGCAATCGCAGTGGGTCATCAGTGCAGTGCAGTACGTACATCGACGGGCTTCTCAATGACGTCTTTCAATTCCTGGCAAGGGTGAGCTACATAATCTTGGCAGCCTGAAAAGAGACAACTTTCTGGATGCGGCTGGAATCGTCTCAGCTAGAGTTGATTGATCATTTCGGGTCTTACCGCAAAGCAGTCATTATGGCGATCTTTGAGATGGCCTCAACGTTGTGGATGCCCAGTATCAAGGCGGTAAAATCACGTGCTGTGATAGTCACCATGATCTCGAGTCCTATTCCGTTCTCTCTCCGCGAGTTTCTATCACTGGCGGAAGTGGACAATTCGACCGCAGCCGATGATATCGACTCCAGTGTCTTTTTCAAGTTCTTGTCATTAAATTCCTTGAAGCGATCGTGTCTTGATCATATTTATCGAGGGAAGGCTCCGACTCGGAATCGCCGCGGTCTTTCCTCCTCCCTCCCTTGCATGCTTCTCTCTATTGATAGATCATGCTACGTTCAATAGATCTTGCGGTAATCTCCTGCGATTAAAGCTGGTCTCCGCTGCCAGTGGGGACGTGTAACATCACGTGATCGGAAGTAAAATGTAGTGTCTTGATTGACTACTCTAACCTTGACCATGCCATCGTACGCCGAATCGTCGCGACCATCGACGCCGAGTACATTAAACAATCATCCTACAAAGAAACGCAAGGTCGCGCCATGCCCCCCAGAACCATCACCAGCTCCCTCCGATTCAAATCCCAACACCAACCCTGCTGCCAACGTCGTCCTCCCCGCCCGCCATGATTTCTTCTCGCGTCCCCGTCTCACCATCTCCCGCTTCCCTACGTTTCCAGACACGCCCGGCGTCGTCTATCACACTACCGAACAGCTCGCCATGAATAGAATCGGTTTCCGTTATGTCCCAGCGGGCGTTGCGCCTCTGGGATCCGTGTTGGCTTGTCGCACTATCGAGAGCGCGCCGCCATCCTTTCGCGTGAGCTGGGAGGATCGCAGTACTTTCATCAAGGTCACCCCAGACGGGCTGGGACTCCTAGGCGAGCGTGGGTTTCGCAGTGCCCGTTGCAACACACCAGTCAGGGAGGGTGCTTGGTACATGGAGGTACGTGTAGAATGCGGTGGCGGTGATCGTCCCCCGGAGCCTTCAGATGCCAACATGCGCGAGGGCAGCCACGTTCGTCTTGGTTGGGCGCGACGCGAGGCACCGCTCAATGGCCCCGTTGGCCTCGACGGTTACTCTTACGGCTACAGGGACAAAACCGGTGACAAGGTGACACTCTCCCGGCCGCGTCCGTATGGCCGGGCCTTCCACACCGGAGACGTTATTGGGATGTATATCTTTTTACCCCCCAAACGGAAGCCTGACCTTGCAAATCCCCATGACCCGGCGCACCTGAAACGCGAACGCATCGCCATCGAGTTCAAGGCTCAAGAGTACTTTGAAAGCCTCGAGTATGCTCAGAGCAAGGAAATGATTAAACTCATGGAAGTCTCTAATAAGGCTTCAGCTACTGTTTCCCTACCCCCGGCACCTCCGAATAAGAAAGCCTCGGGTGCTAAAAGTTTACCAGAACGCAAGGGGCCGGGAGCGGAAACTCCGGTCTTGCGCCCTCTCCCCGAATCAAAAGGATCTCATATCGCTTTCTTTGTAAACGGAGAATGTCAAGGCATCGCCTTTCATGACGTGTACGATTATCTCCCATTACCCACGACGCCCGCATCTCGAAAGAAGGATAAGGAGAGTTCGAAGAAGCGTGCCAAAGAAGGCGCTCCGCGGGAGCACAAAGAAAACCCCTATGATGACGGAACTCTGGGATACTATCCATTCATATCCTTGTTCAACTATGCCCGGGTAAGGATCAATCCTGGCCCCAATTTCGAATTCCCGCCGCCTCCTGATATCGATGGCTTCCTTCGGAGTTCATCTGGAGAGGACGTAAAGCCATCGTCAGAGCGCACCTGGCGGCCGATGTGCGAGCGCTATCCCGAGTTCATGCAAGAACAATGGGACTTTGATCGGCGGGAGGAAGAAGAAGCCAAGATTGAGGTCGCATTGCGAGAGGAGAAGGAGCAAGCAGAGATGGAAAAGCAAGCCCAAAAAGAACAGCGGAGACAACAGAACGCGGCTAAGAAGCGTGCCAAGGAAGCCGAGTTGCGTCAAGCGTCCGTACACACTGCTTCTCCGCTCCGTGAGACAGCGACGGCGCAGGACAAGTCTGAGGCTGTGATGGACGACCGGTTCGGACCATCTCTGTCATTACTTCCGCCCATACTGCCCGTTCCGGAGAATATTGATCAGGCGCATTCACCTGCGCCCACTGCTACATCCAGCGTTGATTACCACGTTCCCGAGACCGAAAGTGGGTACAATTCCGATGCAATGGATGGAGTTGGGGAGGGTGACGCGGAGCAAGAGGGAGATATGGAGGTGGAGGACGGCAGGGAAACCTTCGACATACCAATCATGGATCTGGACGAGTTGCTCTGAATATCATTGTTGCATTGAGTTGAGTGCATGATCGCATATTCCAGACAAAGTACAGCAGGCATAAAACTACATGGATACATGAACGTCATCACATCATCACCCTGCCACCCACTGAGGAGGAGGGGTTCGTACTTGATACCTGCAAAGACATTCACTGAAGTGCCTCCGAGACGATCGAGCGGCGTAGACTTACACAACACTCTCACCCACTCCTTTCTCTTTCTCCACGCGGATATCGAATACCATTTCTCCTGAATCCCGGTCCCACCAAACCGCGCACCAGTTTCGTCGCCCCATGATGAACTTGTTCTGCTCGCGCGGCGTGCCGTCAGGTTCACGAGTAAAGAGTGGCATCTATTCCGCGATTGGCACCCGAGCGACGGGAAAGCAGGCAAGAGTAAAATTTGAACCATAAACTCATCCGTTTCAGCATGGTGTAGTGTCTTGTGCGTCTTGAGGGCCAAGGTGGACACCATAGTGATGACCGCGAAAGGGGGCCTACAAAAAACTCGAATGTCATACATGTGCAGAGAGACGGGCGTGAACGCGACCGACGGCGTGTTGACGATTGCACTCGTGATGACATTCGCCATGTACCGGTGGTCCAAAGCAGGGGGAATATCTCTTCCACCCTGGCCCTTGCCCTCGACTTGAGGAGAAAGGGTCTTGAAGACACTAACGGCGGCACAGTGAGCATCACCTAATAAGAAGGTGATGCGGACACGCTTCATCCTTGCAATGCCCTGGAGCTGTTGAATGAACCAGTTTCGTTCTTGCTAAACGATATCGATCGCGATCTATTGGCAAAAGGGATGACACGTCCAACCACTCGCACCTTGTGCGTATTTGCCGTCCAATGGTCGTTCTGGACTCAAGTCAACATCAATAGTTTGGCAATCGGAAACCGCTTACCAAGTCGTCAAGCAGCTCCGGCTCTGCATTGAATTTGTTGATGAACCCGCCACACATATTGAGCATCATGGGGTCTGGTGCCAAGACAAGTCGTTTAGTCGACCAAGAAGCTTGAAGCACTCACATGGAATTGTTGGCCCTAGCAAACGCGCGGTTCCTGAAGCAGGCACAAGAAAGGAAAGCGATCTAAAGAATCAGACATTTCAGGAGATACAGGAGATTTCAGCTTCTTTGCTGAATCCGATTCATGGATCCATTCCTGCATTTCCGGCTCCCTGGTCAACCTTCACAAGGACTTAAGTAATGTTGTGACATTGATGCTTACTCGTCGCAATAGAGCTGCTCACCTCCGCCAGCAAGCACGTGGAATGGCTGCTTCGCGTGCTCCCGAAGTAAGTCGAGCCACAATGGTTTATAACCACTCTTGTATCCCGGGCCCTTAGGTTCTTCTTGGTTGACACCAGCGCTAAACCCGTTACACTTGAGGCAGAAATACTTAGACCATTAATCGATGAAGTGGTACCACGCACAGAATAAGTGGCCCAGCGCATGCTCTGGTTTACGGCTGGCACAAAGAAGGAAAGCTGCACGCTTTTGCTGATGCCATGTTGGATGCATAGCTCATCATTGCCCAACGGTATTTGTATTGGGGACCTCCAGAAAGTGAACGTTCTGGAGAGCGACAGTCAAGTGCTTGTACAAAAAAGGTTGCCACTCGCGCTTACCCTCCTCCATTTCCTGCATAGACACATATCTCCTGGCCAGTAACGCGTCGTGTTTGCTTGCCTAGCATGGTGCCCTTGGATTTGTAGTCCCCATAACCCAGACCCTCCGAGATTGGCGTGGCAGGGGAGACAGCAATGGAGTGAGGGTTGGCCGGATGAGGGCCGAGATCAAAAGATAGCACAGGATTGTGCTGATCAGTTCGCAGCTGTTCACTTTCTTCGGGGTCCAATTTTCATAAGAAGAACCCGAGTCAGCGGCTGCATACGAAAGCAACATCAATACACCGCGATCGGACATGCACGACATACGTACTAACTATCATCATGATCGCGGCACCATTCCAGACGGCATTTTCGTCCACTGTATCGTATCGCAGTAGAGGACCGACCATGAATTAAAGGTATGGATCTGTGCGGGGGGCCTTTTGCATTCGGGCACGGTCGGCAGATGGCAGCTGCGCCATGTGGGCGGACTGCGACCGCACGATCGACGTGGAGCTATCAGAGCGACCATGACTCGTCTTTGTATCGCTGGATGACCGTCTCATATGAGGCGGGGTCGGGTAATATGTCCTCGGTGGAGGGGGAGGAGGGATACCAGGCACAGGCATTCCACCAACAAAACTGCCATCTGGCATTGGAGGTACCTCCTCCACTGGGACGAACCTGCCATCTGGGCCCCTCTGGCCCCGTGAATGGTAGTAACGGTCATCCTATGACCAGTGAATTAGTCGCAGTGCTGATAGGCTTGAAAGCTGATGCAGCAAAGAAAACCCTTACTTTCTGCGCCCTTTTTTGAGCACGCCAACCAATACTATCCATATCTGATTGCTGTAAGGACTTCCACGATCCGTAGACAAGAGTCGATCGAGATCACGACAAACGATTTCTGTTGAACAACCGACTCTGGTACTGGCTAAAGAATGACGGGGTTTCAATATGGGCAGATCTGGTAGATAGTATGAGAGAGACGGTGCGGCGGTCCTAGCCGTCGGATCGCTTAAGGACCGTGACCGTACTTGCCGCTATATCCCGGTTGAACCTCACGCGCACGTGAACTCAATCAAGATCCGCAGTGCTGGCAGAACAGTGATCAACACATTGTAGAACTCTATCAGTAAGTATCCGAAAAACGGCATGCTATGGGAATCTGTATCATAGTAAGATAGCTAACTAGTACTAGCACGACGCAAATTAAAAGACACGACAACTTGAAGTATGCGAGTGAGTTAAGAAGGGGGTATCGTCACTGGCACTGGTGGATACATGACTCAGATGTATGAGATACGAGCATAATTGTCCTTGCTTTCGCTGGCGAAAGGGGACGAGTCATTTGGAAGCAACATCATGATATTTCCGGTAACCGCCGTAGGCTACTTGAGCATCACCATACAGCGTCTTGAGCAAAGAGCACTCTCGTTGAGTGAACCCATCCAGCTCCCAGTCCGCGTTGACAAATTCGAACTTCTCCTTCAAGTTGTCGAGAAGTCGCTGCACTATGGTCTCCTTCCACTTCTTCCAGACCTTGGTATCATTTGGGAGGAGCTCGTCGAGAATTTTTCTCGGCTCTTCGGGTTGAAGGACAAGAAGGACGAAGACCACCATAGTCGTGCGGGTACCCAAGTTATACTTGGTCAAGACCGGGTTCTGGAGTACATCGTTCGACAGCATGTCCCATTGGATCTTTTCCATCTCCTTTGGAGAGGAGAGCGACAAGTTATAAATCCAAGAAACACCGAGCGAAGTGACGAACATGATTTGACCGAATAAGGAGCCCTGGGGGACAAGGAGTAGTTGGGCGATGAATTGGATAGTGAGGAGGACGGAACACCATCCAATGTCTTTGTACTCTGGTTTGCTAGAGAATTCGAGGGAAAATATGCCACGGGTGATAGAGTTCACGGCACCCTCTGCGCCCTGGAGTAAAACGACCTGGTTGTCTGAGCCAAGGATACCGTCTCCAGAAGGGGATCCCTCGGCGGGTTCCGGATGGATGAACATCAACACCCCTGATCCAATAACAAGACAGGAGATACCACTCGTAAGGATACCCAAGAGGATCAGCGAGAACGAGTACCAGTCTCCAAAAACACCGCATGCGATGCAGCTGGCGACACTGACGGAGATGGGGATGCTGGCGAAGAAAGGGGAGCACGTATTGATGCGTCTGGGGAACATTTGTCGTGGCTCAGGAACATGGTTAAGCCTCGCGATCGTGACGCCAACACGTCGCGTTGCCCTCCGAGCCCCCTCAACATCTTGCTCCGTCACTGGCAGAGTAGTGCACTTTTTCACAAAAAGCGAAGCCAAGTGGCCAGTCTCTTCGATGATGGTGCCAGAGTGGGCAGCTCTAAACCTGGGACCCTTCCAGCCATCAAATCCGAACAACGTGGCAGGATCGGTGGAGGCCCCGGGAAAGAAACCCTCGAAAAATCTTGAACCCGCCAGAACGCCGAACCGCCTAGCAATCTGATATGATCCTGGAGAGTTATACCACCCTAACCAGCGCCTGCTCTCGTAGACATGGACAGTGGCCATGGCAGAGACGGCTTCGTCTCCACCAAATACGCCAGCGACACCTGAGGTGTCAAGGGTGAAGTGGGACTTGTCGAGTGACAGCGTATCAGGAGCCATCGAGCGACGATCGAAGACGCTGGAAATGTCGGGAACATACATGAGAGCCGAGTTGAGTCTTTAGGTGGCAACGAGGACGCAAGCGTTTTAAAGGTAGGATGCATGCGGACACAAGGTGTGCGCGCGAAATTTCACCCTGGACGAGAGGGGTAAGCAGTCAATGTGAACAGGCCGCAGCGCTCTGATGGCACAGTCGTGTATCACTGGCATCCATTGCCTTGAGGCAAGGGTCCAGGACTCACTGGTCAAAGTTTGCGGTCCATACCACCAAGTTTCACGTGTCCGAGTCCAAGCGAAACATGAACGTTGGCCAATTGCGGCACTAGACTCCTTCCCACCGCTGTGGAGGGAGAGAGGCGACTTACTAGATCAAGTTGTGTAGTAATACGTCTAGCCAATGTCCTTGACCTGCGCATTCCCGAAATGTCAAACTCAGCGCAACCTTATTCCTCTCTCTCCACAGCAGCTGGAAGAAAACACTAGCACAGCCGCACGACACAAACAAAAGATCCCAGCGGACATTAAAAAAAGGTAAGCCATAGAGTAGGGTTATGTTTTCTTTAAGAAAACCATTGCCTGCTACCGTAATCGGTCGCTTTGCCCTCGTCACTGAGATGGGCCAATATCCCAATCGTTGTTGCCACCTCGTCCGCTGCTCACCAGGTGGAGAGAGAGAGGAATAAGGTTTGGCTGAGCTTGAAAGTTCGGGAACGTGCGGGTCAAGGACATTGGCTAGACGTATTACTAGATCAAGTAAGTCGCCTCTTTCCCTCCACAGCGGTGGGAAGGAGCCTGCACTAGACCGTAATATGATGGCGCCAGAGAATGATTAGTGAAGCTCCAAGCTCCGACGCTGTCACCGACCACGCGCACGGCCCGGGCGAGTCTGAGGATTGGTTGAAGGAGCTCCCGGCCGCTACTGTCTTACCCTTCGGTTCTATAGTCAGTTACTGCGGTTAGTTGAAGTTGCTGAGGGATGTCCAAAGTTCAACTTGAAACACCTTCATTGGTATACAAACTATCAGGCTGTCGGGCAGCCGATGATTCATCAACGCCACAGCGGTAATTAATGGGGCATGATCAATGCGGCAGGTCTGCATGTCTACCTATGAAATGATCATTGCCTCCCTCAATGCCACAAGTTCTAGCCAACGTGTTCTACAACACTTGTAACCAACTTTCCGTCCTGCACCACCGATTTCAGCATCTCGGGTACAAGATGCTCCTCAAAAGCGCCATCTTCTTCTCCTTCGACCGGCAAGCTGACGTTTATGGCACTGCATTTGGCCGTTGTGATTTCGACACCGAGGCACGCTTTTGAAAGGTAGATCTGACCAGAATCGGTCGAATCTACCTGGATGGTCGGAGCCGTGCCTGTGATCTGAATTTGGAACGAGGGAGACTTGGTGATAGAAACAGAAGAGATCACGGAGTCGACGAGAACAGCTGTTTTAGTACAATTAACTGGAGCAGCCAAGGGTCAGTCTAGATATCATCGATGCTTGCTCGGCTTACCCAGTGTAACTGCGTTGGCCTTGCCCTTGATGAGGACAGTTGTATTCTTACATCCAAATAGGTTGACGGTCTGATTGATCTCCACATCCGTCACCTCCAGCGCAGGCTGATCCTCCTGATATTCCTGCCCCACAACATAAGCATTGGAACCGACTCTTTCCCGGTTAACTCACAATGAG
>JBBPOD010000420.1:0-19502 GCA_038091255.1 Tylopilus intermedius | reverse complement strand
GCACCAACTTGAACCTGCCCTCCATGGGGCTTTTTCCATGGCTACTACTGATGAAGTTCACATCTACCTCCCGATTCCATCCTCCAATGGCAACATGACTGAATGGATCCACATCCTCTCCATTCCCCGTAATGCCATCGAAAGACTCTCCCTTCGTCCCCTAAAGTGGCTGCGGTTCGCTACTTTTGCCGTCTGCGGCGCCAAGGGGTATTTCACTGCTACTGAAGGCGGCGAGATGCTTGACCACGAGAACGTCTCGTTTAACAATCTTGCTCACAAATATTACTATGTCCCACAGGGTACGCTAGTGCTTCTTTCTCTAGCAACAACATCTGACGATGCATCATCAGACGACTACCATCTCGTGGACTCTCAGGTTTTGAATGACCGAGTGTCCTCAAGCACAAATATTTCACGCAGGAGTGGTGCCTTCCGTCAGCGCATTTGTGAACGCGATAGCAACCGTTGTGTTTTCACGAGGAGACCGGCACCGGCATGCAATGCGGCTCATATCATACCCAAGAGCAGGGGCAGCAAAGTATGTTTTAACTGGCTTCGGTTGGCCCTGGGTGATATCTTTGCTTATCCTTTCCATAGTATATCACTTTCGTTGTTCAAGATCGCGCCAGCTTATACGAACGATTGCCAACCTTTGGTGAAAAGAAGTCTAAGGATGTCATGGTTGATATCAACTGTGTCCAAAACGGGATCTTACTGCGAAAAGACCTGCATGTAATGTTTGGCACGGCAGAGATTGTGTTCCTGAAGGTGGGACATTTGTCTTCTCTGTACTGTATCTAATGTCTGCCAACCTCAGACTCCCAACTTCGCGTTGGCGCCCGCCGATATCCCTCTTGCTGAACAGGGCCGTCAAGATATTCTGAACAGCCGGACAACCATTCAATACCTGGGTTCAGAGCCAAGCGACGAATTCGCTGTTATTCCACAACTCGACGCTGGAGCACATTGGTCCGACAAAGAAACATCCCCGCCCAGCATTCTACTGGATTTTATGTTCGGAGCAGCCATAGTCAAGTACTGGATGAACGATGATCTGAAGCGGATGCTACAGGAGCGGTTTCAGCGTAACTATGCTAGAACTTTGGAGGACTCGGAACATTCCATCCCCGAACCCGAAGACGATGATAACGATGATGATGTTGGGGTAGATGATCCAAAGGGCGATGATCGGGAACCACCGCAGAAGGGCAAACACAAGGGCAAACACCAGGGAAGGAAAGCTTGCTCGCCAACGTCTGCAGGTTTATTGGATGCCATGGACAGTGTTCTTTGTCTGTCAATGTTGCTAAAGGGTGTCACACCCGAGATGGTTGTTGCAGAAGGTGAGAGACGGGAGAGGGAGAAAGAACAGTGTTCTCGAGAGCATAGTTGCAAGAAGGTGGAAGAGTGGTTGAGTTGGGATGCGTAAGGAACTCACCTCGTCCGCGCGCCGCCGAACGCTCCGACCTTTCGCATGGGACCATCGCGCTTCTGCCACGACGCGTCGACCATGTTACCATCGCTTTGTCCGAAACACATTAATGTAGCGTGGACACTTTCAAGTTTCTTCCTTTTAAATTGCCTAGACCTTAATTAGTACATTACTCTTCTTTGATCTATTGTCACACTCGAGTCTTTCCCCTCTCATGTAGCCCTAGTCATCTCTTGAAGATCAGCTATCATCGATCATCACCCATGAGGTTTTCCTCTCATCTCGCGTCCAATACCGAAGACGAGCTGTCAAGCAACACGTCAACGGGGATAGATTAATCCAGAATTGTTCCCGATACCCAGTTAGACCCCCATCTCCATGGCGCCACCTCCGAGGCCATCGTTCCTTGCCAAATAGTCGATGGTGTTGTTTCAAGTGATACTGATGTACCTCTCGAGAGCTTCGCGACTCTATCAATCATTCAGGGCAACAGGAAAGACGATTTACCTTCCCGGTCGACCATCGTATCTGGCAGCGGGTTTTCCACTTCTATCAAGAAATCGAGGCCATCCATCGAAACGGCACTAGTAACAAGATAACTGGGTAAATGAATGTAAAGTGGTACAAGACACTCACCATCGTTGATCTGATGCACGGCGCAAAGGATCGTATTCCGTGCAAGTAGCGCTTTCGAGTTTCCGTCTCGAGCGCATCATGATGTCGGTGGTTTGGACTGAAGCCTTATGTTGCCGCCTCAGGCTATACACTTCAAGGCACGTATCGACTCCTTGAGCGGGGCACATACAACAGTAGATTGAGTGGAGCTACAAGTAAACAGTGAACCTTTTGTAAGCTACAACACGTGCAGGGTGATGCGAACGACACAGGGGGTCATCAATCGACATTAATTTTGATACTCTCCTTGTCTTCCATCTTGGGAGCCTTGAGCGTGAGCACCCCATCAACCAATTTCGCCGAAATCTTCGAGCTATCAACGGGATGAGGAAGTAAGACAGTTCGCGTGAACGATGATGTTCCCGAGTAGAGGCGCTCTGTAGTCATTTGGTTGGATGGCGTCTCGGAGCTGACCACTGCTCCCGTGCCTACACCAAATATCAATGAAATGGCACTTGCCGTGCGTAGAGAACGGCCTACCTTCGGCTTTTGTAGAGCCTGCATCAATCGTGGATTCTGGAGAATCAGTCGGATTGCGACCGAAAGTTCTGCCCTGAATGGTGACGCTCCGACCTCCATCGCCGACGGAGATGTCAATGTTCTCCTTCTTCACGCCAGGCAATTCCGCCTCGACGACGTAGTTGTTCCCTTCCTCTGTCAGGTCTAGGGCAGGGTGGACAGTGCTGGGAGAGGTGAAGAAGGGATCAGCGAGGAACGAGCGGTGGTGAGGAAAGCCATAGAGAGTGGGTGGCCTCGAGAGAGGCTCTTCGAGCATGCGAAAGAGGGGTCTGATTTCGTGCAAGAGTCTGCTGAGGGACATGGTGAATCAAGAGATGTGGGCCGCGTTATACCATAGGGGAGCATGGCTGATGACGTCGTCCACTCGGCATCCAGTGTTTCCTCGATTTTTCTGGAAATACGACAAACAGTGCCAGGGGTCCTAGTCAGGGGTTATATCTACACAAATGTTGCACATTCATAGACACAAAGTCATGCCGCACCAGGCCATTCAACGACCCACTGTGCCAATACAGAATGCTCCTGGTCGTCGTCATCCTCAAACTTTAGCTTATACATCGAAATATACTTCGAAGACGTTCCCTACAAATGAAATAAATCAGCCCATCCACTATCCATCATCATTTTTCCACGACTTACACGACCGGATGGTTGAAGATCCCTTGGCGATGCTATCACCTCGGCACGATAGAAACAACTTGTATCAGGATACAACGCCATCACGGTTGACCCAGCTGGGAATTCTTGGTACGCATTCGGATGTGCCGCATTGTTTGGGGTTGCATTCGGGTCTGGTAAGGGAATAATGGCTCGAAGTGTCGTGTTGTAACACTGCCCAGGCTGCCCATCTTCTTGTGGCTCTACATCCTGGACCTCGTACCTGCAATCATGTTCGATAAGCCACACTACTTTGGATATTGGCGAAATCACGTACCGATTTTTATCCTGATTGATACACTTGGTGATTACAGCCAAAATCCACGTATTCTCGTCTACGTCGACGACGCTTCCATCAGCAGTCTTCCCTGGAGGTGGATGAAAGGCGACTTTGCGCCCTTCTTGTAAAGGAAGCTGCCTTGCCAGCGCCTCTCTCCGCGCTTTGGGTTCTCGGGAGAACGGAACTGCAGCTGACGGTCCAGTTGATCCCCGCATGGGAGCTGTCGCCATGGCACGCTTTGATCCAGTGACAGGTGGGGTCACGGAAGTAGATGTCGGAGAAGGCGACGGTGGTCGTGGGCGCTTATTGCGTTTCTCTGTGGTGGGAAGGTGTCAGGGAGAACGCGAACATTCTTCAAGAGACAATAACCTTGTGGCAGTGTTTCAGACGCCTTTCGCAGTGCCATTACAACGCTGATTGATTCAATGGCGTCGTTGAGCGCTCTGTGACATGAATTACATTCACCGCCGTGTAGTGGTGGAGAAATAGATTCTTACTCGATCTCTTCTTCAGAATTTCGGCGCACTTCTTTCAGTGCGGAAGACAACCGTTTATAATTAGTCTTGAGCGTCTCGTAGCTTTCAGCCGCCAGTGAATCATCAGTTGGCCACATGGCCATTAGCCTGTTGACGCGTCCAATCGTCTCGATGCTGGTTTGGTTGGCATAAATGGTGGAGAGCGTTCCGAGTGATTTACTTGCATGAGACCAGTATTCTATCTCTGTTTGACGGACCAGATATATATTCGACATTAGGGAGTAAGCGTGGGAACTGACCTTCGGACGAGGCAGGTCGTGTTGAACTTCGTCTTCGATCCATGGGCAGAATCTGGGGCGGAGGAACGTCTTTGGGATATGTAGGTGCGAAAGTAAGATACCCCTGCAATATTACTACACGGAACGCGACTAGGCGGGACGCGCAGTCACTTCGTTGAGTGGGAATAGACCAATCACTGCGGCACTGCCTAGTCACTGCAAGTTGAGCGTTCTTGCTAAGAGTGGTCACGGCGGAACTCCACAACGGTGAGAACATATGGAACATCATGAATAGCAACATTAACTTTGCTCTACGCTACTACATTACCTACTTTCGATACTACTCTTTAACGTTCTTCGCCGAGTCTGCCAAGTTGCGCAGCGATACGTCATAAACAACTGAGCAAGTGATAAGGGTCAAAGCGGGCTGATGCAAGTGGGTCCAACCTTCTTCGATCTTTTTAAGGTCATATTTAAGGCTGTCAAATCGTCGTCGCAAGTTGTCATTCTTGAGGTTGAGCTTGGTTGGATTTCGGGAAGAAGGTACGTCAAGCCCCGCGGCAAACGCTTTGAAAAGTGTTATGTACCATCGAGAACCCAGCAAACAGGTCTTTCACAAAGTTAGAGATACGAAGTGGTGCTTCGTAATCTCCAAGCGTCACTGCGTTGACGGCTAGGCGTGACTAGGAGATTGGGTGAGTCATGGGGGCTAATTCTGCATAGACGAAGCGCTGAGAATCGGAAACTTGGTTTACCAATTCATTGACGAGGCTGATCAGCCCATGCAGATAATCTTCCACAGCTATTGAGAATCTATCCGTCCACTCTTCTTTGACTAGGAAGATGTGAGTGTCGTGCCATTAGTGAACTCGGAGCCAAACAGCTCACTTCCCAGAACTGCGCTGGTTTGCGCGAGAGTGATAAGCGAACCGCTACTCAGGTATTCAACTAGGGCAGCCGAATATACTGCTGCGCGGAGAGAATTTGACCACATCTCTTTCCAGCGCCAGAATTGGTTGGTAGGGACAATGGATGCGATAGCAGAGCTGGTTTCATGACAACTCTGCAGGATTGGTCGCACCGAATCCAGGAGTGGGGGGACTTGGAGTCAATGGGATTAGATGTCGACGTATGGAACGGACAAGCGACTGACG
Source organism: Tylopilus intermedius (assembly GCA_038091255.1). Lineage (NCBI taxonomy): Eukaryota > Fungi > Basidiomycota > Agaricomycetes > Boletales > Boletaceae > Tylopilus > Tylopilus intermedius. The sequence continues at coordinate 14,031 of JBBPOD010000420.1, read as the reverse complement.
AGCATCTGTCGGCGTGGAATGGATTTTGTTTAGAAACCCAACCATTAAGCGGGATTTCCTATCGAGATCAGATACTTGTTCTTTGATTTTCTTTTATGAAGAAAACGTTGTCCATGAATCTCAATTGGGCCATCATGATGTGGATGCGCCGTACCTCCCTGATTTCGACATCTTGCTCGAGCAGTCCGTTGAGAAAGTTGACATCAAGCGCGTCCATTCCTTGACTCGGATGGTGTCAGGATTGACGCGTGGCTGTCAGTGACTGCGCTGACTCGTCCAAGTACGGCTCCGACTTTTAGGTCACCCTGAAACTCTTTTCTTGTCCACCATTCAGCCTCACTCCAATCCTTTTCATGACCGTGATCAGCGATGTCGACAAGGTCAAAGCTCTTCTTGTTCGGCTTCACGACACGCCCGTCAACTCAGCGGACGGCTCAGACGACGTGTTGGCCCAAGTCTTCGGCTATCTCATAAAAGTGCCTTCCAATAGCTCTGACAAATGCTACCATTGGTTTTGCTCGCGAGCAGATCACGTCACTGTTTCCGCTGCCACATTTCTTTTGAGGTTGTTTGCCTATAGCAGCCCAAGGGTGGAGGAGTGGAAGGGAAGGTTGATAGGTTGTCTCGCGGGCTGTTGTGCTTGTGTCAAAGCCTTTGGCGAGGTCAAGGTCACATCTCGCTCAACGTGAGTTCTTCTTTTTCCTTCTTCCGTGGTCGGCCGGGAAGCTTGGGGACCATGGGTCGCATTCTCACTTTCTGCCCATCGTCAGACGTAATGAGGCTTGTATGACTGACTGATGAAATCAGGTATTTCGGCGCATTTGCGGACGACGTTATTCGGGGATTTTACAAGAGCTTTGATGATTGGGAGTTAGAATTCGTAAAGGATGGTTTGGTGTCAGCCGGAATCACCTCCACTTCTCGACATGACTCAACTTTGCGCGCCGTGCCGCCTGGACTATTATACCATACTGTCTCGAATTTGCGTATCCTCCGGGACCCCGATATGCTTGCGTTGGTTCGGTCTCGACCCTCCTCCTCATCCTGGCCAACGGATGTTCCACCTCCTGGAATCTTTATTCTCATGTTTGACGAATCTCAAGCCGTTCGGCAGTGGGCCAGGGCTTTTGTCACAGCATGTTCCGAGATCCCCATGGCAGAGGACCATTTCGTCACCGGGCATGAGATGGCCCTTCGAACTATACTTAACCTAATCGCGAAGATCCCAAGCCAGCGAAGTTCTGCTGCATTGGACATACACTCAATGGCGGGGGAGACCTTTCCTGTCGAATCGTTTTCCCTGACGTCGGATCCAAATGAAATCTGGGTCGGATTTTGTCAAGTTCTTCGTCAGATACCTGCGAAAACCATGTTACAGTCGTATGGCGGTGTCGACTGTCGGAGAGTTGTCACAGGTCACTTGCATGACACGGGTCCCCGTACGTACAGCGACCTTTCACGTTTTCAACCCAGAGCTGACTTGTCCTCTTTTCTCAGAGTTTGCGCATATACTGAAGTGTATGCTTTTTCTCCTCAAGCGCTTAAACGCAGGTCTTTGGGATGGCGAGACCCCCGAGTTCCCACAGGTCGTCTTCGATGCCATCAAGGATAACCCATCGTATATTAGATTAATCGAAGGGGCTATTCCCTCAGATGAAAAACCCTGGTTTCTCTCATGGTTTGGAGAGTATTTGTTGTCGTTGAAAGATTCCGGGGTCTTTGGCGATGTGCTCGCGAAAATCGTAGACCTTCTTTGCGAAGAGCTCCAGCACGAGAGGTTCAAGGAGGTTCGGCCCGTGGTCATGTTTGCCGCTATAAGAGTTAGTGTTTGTTCTCAACATCCGTGATGCGATCTGGAACTGATTATATATCATGACAGCTGCTCTCATCGTTGGTCCGTAAAAGTCAAACTGAGGAACTGGCTCGCCAGCGTCAGGCAATATCCAGTGTCTTGGACATTCATGTCGATGTCTTCATATCGGTTGCTTTTGGTCGCCACTATGCGGACGAAAAGTGGAAATCTGTCCGCAGCGCTGCTCGTGATCTCGTGACGGCGAGCCTTGAGCGAGACGTGCGGGAGATCGCCAGCTCGATCAGCGAGTCTTGCTCGTTTCTTGCTGGCCAAACCGATACATTCTCGGTATGCGCCGTGCGAGAGCACATGTGGACGAAGACATACGAGTCTTTGCAGACAAACGACGCGGATGCGGCTGCTTCCCTCCTCGATCTGGTCGCCAAGTATGCCCATCTGGATGTTCTAAACCCCCGCGCTTATAAACCCATTCTATCAAGACCGAATGCCAAAGTGGCCTTCGATGCCATCAACCGCTCCCTACAGGTTACACGACAAGGTTTTTTCGAGACCATATCTAAATTCGCAAACTACAATCAGCCAACATTTCTACGCAATGTTCTCCGTCGTCCAGGGGTCGCAGGGAACGTCATGGCTCTCATGCTGTCTCCCATAGATGACATTCAGGCTGCCGCCAAGACCTTGGTTGGACAAGCATTCGATGTGGACGTCCGTCTTGACTGCTTTCGTGCATTACTTTCCAATCTTCCGAACGACTCCTTCTCCTCTCTTTTCGGTTTCCTCGAAAAGTTCGTCCGACATGCGCCTCAAGTTACTGAGGCGTGTAACTTGTCAAAATCTCTTGTACAATGTCTCACGGATATCATCGAGGTGCTCTGTTCCAGTCCTGATGGCCTACTGCAGTCCAAGGAGTTTCTACGGCCTGGAGAACCGCGAGGTCCTGGATCCCAACTTCCCCAGTTATGGACGCTCATGACGCAGTCAATTACCGTGATATTCAAACGGACTCCACTCTGGTCGGACTACTTCGAAATACCGGACATGACAGTATGGATGCGAGATGCGCTCATTTTCGGTCGGGATATGCTGGCACAGTGGAGGGTTATGGAATATGCTGCCGCCACGGCTACAGAGGAAAAATCCACCTCGCTGACTCGGAAACCATCCAAGTTATCTCGGGTGGGAAAGCGGATGATGGGTGATCTTCAACCTGTCTTACCCGAGCTTGCACGGTGGCTTCGGCTGTCAGATGAGGAGCTGCTACACCAATCATTTACTCTCATCCAAACTGTCTTGGACTGCTTTCGCGCAACAGGCGTACCGCCTTCTGAAGCTGGTCTGGCGAAGCTGAACAAGCATGTGGAGGACGCTCGCAAGTCGACAGATCGGGCTCCAAGGACTCGACTCGACTCTGCTCGTATAGCAAAACTTGAAGACGCCCTAGCTACATTCGAGAGCGACGACGACGACGACGTAGAAATCGTTTCCATGACGACTTCTAGTAGCCGGACATCCGCACCTGCACCTAAGGAGACCAAGCCGGTTCGCAAAGAGGCTCAGACAACGCTCAAGCCGATGCCCCCTCATAAACCTCAAAAACCCTTCCACGTAGACCAATCCAAGCTAGAAACCCCTACTTTCCCGACTTTTCGAAGGACGCAACCGTCTGTCACTTCTGGTGCCAACCGCCCGCTTCCTGTCCGTAATGAGGCGCCAAAGGTGCCACAAGTGGTGGATTCGTCCAGCGAATCCGAGTCTGACGCCGATGCGGGGGGCGCGAAAGGTTTGGCCGCGCTCGCTAAATTACAGAAGTCTGCCAAAGTGCCAAAGCCTGCTGAAAGGCGTCAGATCAGAGTAATTGACATCACAAATTCTCGGGGAAAGAACGCCACGATGGAACGGATTTCACGAAGGGACGATGTACGTAAGAGAGCCATGCGGCTCAAACCAGACATTTCTGGACTTCACCGCGCTCTCCTGTCATGGAATTATGACCACGATGGCCCCGATCCTCCCATACCGGGAACGGGACCAAAGTTACTCCATGTCCCGGACAACTTTGTGGACCACCGCCAGTACCTCAGTGTATTTGAGCCGCTGCTGCTGCTCGAATGCTGGGCTCAGATCGCCCAATCGAAGGAAGAGAGTCAGCCCTCGTACGAATGCAAAATTTGTTCGAAGCAGTACACGGATGACTTCGTTGACTTCGATGCCACTATTTCCGAGGCACTTCAGAAAGATTGGCGTCTATCCGAAACAGATGTTGTTTTGCTTCGACATCCGTCTGGGAAAATATCACGCCTTGCCAAAACGCAGTCATACAGTACTACTCGGAATGGCGCACAAATGACCCTTCGGTGTTTCTTACCCGCTGGGGGTGATCCTGGCTTGCAAATCAACACCGTCTGGAGTCTGAGAAAGGTGTTCAGGTACTGTTACTCTTATAGTGACTTCACTTCCGATGTTGACGTTACTCTAGCTTGGCTACATTGCACCGCGAATACAGTGCTTTGGTGGCTCTCCCTTTCTACGACGCGTTTCAGCATATTATGCAACCTCGCATCTCTGTCGTGCCACACCTGGAGAGCCGTGAGATTAGTCAAGCAATGTCGATCTACGGGGTTAACGAGCCTCAGGCGAGAGCTATTCTTGGTTCATTACAGATTGAAGGGTTTGGGTTGATTCAAGGGTAGGTAAACTTGTTCGTCTCAAAGACTTACTGCTTATGTGGCTTGAAGGCCTCCAGGAACAGGGAAAACTTCGACTATATGCGGGTTAATCGAAGCCTTCTTGTCACGACGACCGCGAGCAACAACTTCTATTCACGCGGGGCGGAACTCGACCCAAGCTGACAGGGGCCCGGTTCAGAAAATACTCCTATGCGCGCCAAGCAATGCAGCAATCGATGAAGTCGCCAGTCGCTTAAGGGACGGTTACCGAGGTACTCAGAAACGCGGAGAGTCCATCAAAGTCGTTCGCATTGGCAGTGACAAAGCTATCGACATCACTGTCCGGGAGATTGCGCTAGATTACCTAGTGGAGCGGAAGATGAACGGCGAGCAGGGGCTGGATAACACCAACGATGCAGGAAAGCAAATAGCGCTGCTTCGACAAGAGATAGAGTCCGTCAAACGTGCCAAACAGCAAAAACTCGAGGAGCTGGCCACGGTTCAAAACAATACCGCAAGGACATTTGCTATTGATGAAGAAATCAAGAAATTGAATTCTCGTCGAATGGCCCTAACTCAGCAGTTTGATCGTTTGAAGGACAAACAAAAGTCCGACAACCGAACGTTGGATGCTGCACGAAGGCGATTCCGCATGGAGGTTCTGCAAGAGGCAGACGTGATTTGTGCGACACTCGCGGGGTCTGGCCATGAGTCGATCGAGCAATTGGAATTTGAGATGGTCATCATCGATGAAGCCGCCCAAGCCGTTGAATTGACGTCGTTGATTCCTTTGAAGTTCCATGCCCGAAAGTGCATCATGGTTGGGGGTAAGAGTTTACTAAACCCATGATGCGATGTGAAACCTGACCTATTCTGTAGATCCCCAGCAACTCCCACCAACAGTGCTCTCTCAAGAGGTGACGAGTCTCTGTCGGAATCTTACTTTCTTTCTGACGATCCCTTTCAGGCCTGTAGATTCAACTACAATCAATCCCTCTTCGTTCGCTTGCAAAAGCACCGTCCAGAGGCTGTCCATTTATTGAGGTGAGCGTATTGTGAGACCATACGATCGGCCCACTTAAAGTTTCAATAGTATTCAGTATCGCATGCACCCTGAAATCAGCCAGCTTCCTAGCCGTTTGTTCTACGATGGTCGCCTACTTGACGGACCTGACATGGCCGTCAAAACGAAACAACCTTGGCAATCTCACCCAAATTTTGGTTCCTATCGCTTTTTCAACGTCTCGCGTGGCCAAGAAGAGGGGGCCATCGGTCATTCAATGAAAAACGTGCCAGAAGTTCAGGTTGCTGTCGCGCTCTACGCAAGGTTGCGTAAAGAGTTCTCATCATTCGATTTCGACTACCGGGTTGGCATTGTCTCAATGTATCGAGGTCAGGTGCTCGAACTGCAGCGTGCATTTGAGAGAAGGTTTGGAGAGGACATTCGTGAAAAGATACACTTCCATACGGTGGACGGCTTCCAAGGACAAGAGAAGGACATCATTATCCTTTCGTGCGTACGTGCTGGACCAGGCGTACAGTCGGTTGGCTTCTTAGCTGGTATGGTTCTATGACATTGAACCTAGGATATGACTGGAATTCTCTTTACTAGATGTTCGCCGGATGAACGTGGCTCTCACCCGCGCCAAATCCTCGTTATTCATATTGGGAAACGCTCCGACACTCGAGAGGAGTAATGCAAATTGGAAAGAAATTGTCAGCAATGCTAGAAACAGGTCATTGTTGACTGATGTGAGTTACTATCAGAGTTGTTACTCTTTAGACGTTTACATCACATATAGGCGGACACGTCTTATTTCACAGCGCCTAACCCCGTGCAGTCATCCCCGAGCCGGCCCGCTTCGCCTACAAAGTCCAGCAAACAGCGGTCCGTTACAAAGCCCGCAGAACCAGCTGACCTCGTCACCCCTCGGAGCCTTGCCGACTCCGTTCGTTCTAAACCCCAATCGCAAAAGCCGCCGACTCCAACTGCAGGGCCAAGCGATCTGCGATACCCGCTGCCGAAGAGGCCATTGGTTGAGGAGCCGTCTTCGTCAAATAAGGAGCAGAAAATCCCACCACGCAAGCGGTCCAAGAAGGATAAGGGCGGTATCTTCATTCCCAAGAAACCCAAACCATAGACATCTTTCTTTTAGTATATTCATCCTTCTTTTTGCATGGCACATACCTACTAAGATCACCCACTACATTGTTTGACTGCACAAGCTATCAGGACATAATGTATTCTATTATCACTATGAAGCTTTTATTGGTGGCAATTCCCACTGATCCGGTCCAAACTTGGGTATCGTCATCAAAACCCCCGTGCTGTTTTTTGCAGGTTTGGTAAAAGTGCATAGAGTTGGCTTCCCAAGGGTGGAAAGCCATGCCGGGTTGATCCGTGTGAGCCCTGCGATGGTGTCAAACGGCATCCCAAATAATCTGGAATGGCGCACCTTTAAGCCAAGGCTTGGTCGTCCGAACGATCTCGGTGAAGACGACATAATCCGGGGGAGAGCTTCGCGACAGGACAGAGGAAGAATGTATAAATACGTCTTCCTGGACACCGATCGCTCTGTAAGGGACACCTTTGGCAGTCGAGTACTGAACCCCGGTGGCCGACTTCTTTTGCACTAGAACTTTCCGCACGGCCACTTGATCGATGAATGCAGCGGCTAGCAACTGGCGAAGAACCTTCAGCTAAGGGGAACTTTGAGTGTTATGTCAACGATAATATGACGGAGCTGACTTGTGTTTCATTGGGTGGTGTCAATGGTCGGGCAAGCCCCGTCTCTACGCCGGGAAAGGTCGCGCTCACAATGTTGCAGATCTGCGCTCTCAGTTTATGAATTTCTTCCATGGCCTAGATAGAACGTGAGCCAATGGAACCCAAAAACAAAGGCTCAGTGCTACCTTCGGTCGAACAAAGTGTTCCGAGCAGAACCGCAAACCGCCCCCAGCGAACTCGTATGCGCCGACGACTGAAAGTGTTCGAAAGATGTCGCTAGTAGACTTTCCCAGGGACGAATGTATCTGGAAACGAAGTCTTAGCGCCACGAGGGGAGAAAATATAGCAACGATACCTGTTGTGTCTCGAAGAAAGTCTTCCGACGGGCTCTGCGAACCTCTTTACCCTTGACTCTTTCGCTCCTGATGTACTCCAATTCGCCACTGTCTTCATCGTCTGAATCCTTGCCGTCATCCAAACCCTCTTCGTGTAAGAATGGATCCCCTACTGTCATGATAGATACGATGGCGATCACGTATGGCAAACAACCATGTTGTTGACCGGCAACCAGCATTCGGGAATATCGAGGAGCAAGAGGGAACAAGCTCATCGACTTTCCAAGCGGCGTAATCTTGCCTCCAATGGTAACGACGGGTGACCCAGGGGCTGCCGATGACGCAAGTGAAGTGCTGCTCACGGCACCGAGGTGGGTCAATACCGTCTCAGCCTTCTTCAGTGCCGCGGCGTCAGGAGGGGTTGGGAAAGGAAAGTTTACTACTGTGTCGATGCCCATGCTTTTCATTTGCAGGACTACGCCTTCTATCGGCGTACGGAGAATTTCGGGCTGAGAGAATTGTTCGAAATAGTGTTCGAATAGTGCAGATGAATAAAGCCTGTAGCAATGTCCGGGCCCTGTGCGCCCTGCTCGACCGGCTCTTTGCGCTGCGGAGGCTTTTGATATCCAGTTTACCTGGAAGGACTGGATAGAAGTAGTAACATCGTATCTGCGCTGATAATTTCCATGAGAATGCATGATGTTTGCGACAAGAAGTAGCTTGCCTCCTTTGCTCGCCCACAATCGACGACATACCGTATTCCAGGAATCGTCAAGGAGGTTTCAGCTACGTTCGTCGCGACCACCACTAGACGGTGCCCAGGTGGTGGTGACTCAAAAACCCGCATTTGTTTATCACTCGGCAAGAGAGAGTATAACGGGACGACATGCATCGGAGCTAGGTGGTATGTAATAAATGTAAAGGCGAATGTGGATTCAACTTACCGTCACTCTCTTCTATATCATCGGTGGTGTCCTCATCAGCGCTATCCAAAGCTTCTGGGTCTTCTTCAACGGTATCATCGTCGACATCTGAAGCCAAATTTTGGTTACCAACTCCAAGTTCTACATCTTCCGCCTCCAGGACCACTGTTGGATAGTTTTGAATGATCTGTTCTAGGAATAAAATGCTGAGGTGACGTACCGTCCGCCGCAGCGACCATGTTCGGAGGAGATGGAGGCTCGTCCATGAAAAATTCCGAGGCATTTAGCAACCGCCTTTTCCGCGTTCGGGCTTCGATAGCTTTTCGGCTGAACTTTAGCTCCAAAGCCCTGCAAACACCCACTATCTCGTTCTGACCAGTTAGAAAGATCAGGATGCCGCCTGAGGGTAAGCGAGAATGGATTTTGGCAGTTTTTTTGATCGCTTCCTTGACGTAGTCCGATGGCGTCCGGCGGTTGAAATGGATCGTTACCGGATGCTGACGCGCGGAAACACTGATCACCGGAGGGGGAGACGGAAATAGGACCTTGTTCTCCGCAAAGTCGCTGACGCGGAGGGTGGCCGACATTATGATCAAGCGCAAAGGCTTTACACCCTCCTTTTTGTCCTTCCACATCTGCTCTCGCAACTTCAGGACACGGCTAAGTACACCAATGAGAATATCCGTGTTCATGCTTCTCTCGTGAGCCTCGTCGATAATAATGACCGAGTATTTGGATAGCAGGAAATCGGTGGCCAATTCGCGCAACAAGACACCATCAGTCATGAACTTGATTGTGGTGGAGGGAGACACGGTGGCGTCGTAGCGGATTTGGTAGGAGACCCGGGACGAGGTAAGAGACATCTCATGGGCTACGCGCGTGGCCATAGAAATTGCCGCAACGCGTCGAGGTTGCGTCACTCCAATCATACCAGGGTCATCTTAAATACGAAAGTTAGCATGCGAGTATTTTCTTCTCAGCTTGGCTGCGCGCACCTCCATTGGGATCCCCGAAACCTGCTTCATAAAGAAATTGTGGTACTTGTGTAGTCTTCCCACTCCCAGTTTCGCCGCATATGACCACGACAGGATGTAATAGAACAGACTCCATGATGGGTTGCTCCTCTCCTGTGATAGGTAGCTGTAATCGAACTTCTTCGACATCTGTGGGTCGCTTGACAGAAATGGCCTTGGTTTTACTCGCAGGGGTAGACAGGCTCGACGATCGCTTCCGCTTCTTTGATAGATGCTCTGCTAACGCAGTGGCAGGTAACTCTAGGTCTTCCCCGAGCGGTCCACGCATCACGGCGTCACGAAGGGGACCCGAAACCTCGCGCCCCTTCGAAGATTGCCCAACAGCATCTTGGATCGGTTCCAGCTCAGCAGGTGATTCATCGACGGTGGCGACATAACCCTTGGCAGCGGAGAGTTGCTTCATTGCCCAGGTCTTGAAACCTGCGTGCTTCGCAGGAGCAGTATTAATCACAGCTTGAGGTGAACTGTCGCGGTCCGCTTCGCTGCCTGATGCCGACCCAGACGAGGAATCGGCTGCGTCGTCTTCATCTCCTTCCGTGTCGTTCGCAGAATCTGAACTATCGAATGACGTGTCAGATTCTAACTCGGGATCCGGATGCGCGGAATGCTTTGACCACCGTCGAAAGCTAGCCTAGGAAAGTATGGTGAAAACTCGAACGGTAAAAAAATTGGCTGACCTTTTGACCAATCCCTTTTCTTTGGACGACACGAGGGGCCGTGGAAGTGCCATCTGAGTTTCGCCTGAGTGCACCACCGACAAGAATAGACTGCGTTGACTTCGCTGGCGTTGCTAAACTGGCGGACACATCCACAATTTGGACTTCGCTTGAAGCAGCATCGTTCGGTGAGTTGGGACTATCAGCGTCGGAACCTAAAACATCGAGTTCTGCATCTTCATCCTCAGTGTCGGGAAGTCCTGTGATAGAGAAATCATGATGGTGGTTACGTCGTCTCCGTTTATTGGATCGACCATCCACTAAACGTCGAACATCAATATCTTCGGTTTTGTCCAATCGCTCGCGATGAGAGACGGCCTTTCCTGATCCTAGTGTAGAAGTGGGCTGCAACTCCAGAGTGGGTATTGACGCCTGAGTCCGACTGTGAAAGTTAATGAAAGACCAAGAAGTAACGAAATGTCCATACGCTAGCTTTTCAAAGATCAATATTCTCTCCTCTTGTCTGAGTTTTTTGTCCTTGGAGAACGTACGTCAACATAGCATACTGGAGAGAGAAATGCATCTTACAATATACTTTTCTAGTCTTTTCCTCTTCTTACTTGACACCTTGCTCTCCGATTGTGCTGCGAGCTACACAATGACTGAATATGCATCACGCCGCGATAACCATAACTCACCTCATGGACGAGTCTCTCTTTTCTCTCCTTTTCCTTCTGTTCTTGAGGTTTCGGAACAATAATTTCTGCATTGGGGTCCGTTGTCTCCTCGGAAGCAGTGGGTGCATTCTTGGACCGTTTGCCTTTCTTATGTGATCCGGAACATGACTGGCGTGCTTTTGAATTATACCTCTCTCGAACTTGTCTCATCGCGGTCAATGTTTAACGTTCGATATGCAGTGTACACTGTAGGTGACGGTGGACGAGATGAAGAAGTGGTTAATTACACACATTACGTAATCAATATCGACGACTCAAGTTAGGCTTTGAATTTCAAGTTCACTCAAATTGAAACAATGTTTACTCTAGACAACTGAACCACGGGTTACGATAATTCAACAGTGAGTAATACATTTTTGGGGTTTGGCCAACAGCTGGTAGCCATGCTACACGAGTAAATACTAGCACAAGTACTAGAAATACACCATCATAATGAAACAACATTTTCCCCGTGCATCTAGCACATCAGGAAGAAGAACAAACGAAGGCATTATAGTTGTATGAAGGCGGAGAGGGGTTAAAATGGAAACTCTGAGGCTGAAGGTTGATAATAGTTTGCCCATTCCTTTCAAGCACCGCTTTCATGAATCCACCAGGGTTGATAGGCATCGAAAGCTTTGTCGCGCCGGCAGCGACATCGAATGTCTGAGATTCAGAGGACGACGTCGAAAGCGTCACTGTTGCCGGAGAAGTTGCAAAAACGACCGCCCAAATTTTGTCTGCTGTCTAAGGAAATCGAGAAATTGAATGAGGTTCAAACGGTATGCCTAGCAGTAGAAACGAGGCCTACAAGCTGATAATTTGCAGGAGGCCCAACTGGATCGGAGGAAGAGGCAAAGGCAGGGTGAGGACGAGACCACATAACGATCTGATCCTTCGAGATGGTTGGGTATGTTCCCGTCTTGAACGCAGTCGCGTAGTACGATGTCATGTTTAACCAACCTGATGGATGTCAGTTGGTACTAAGTGATAGAACATAAAATACCCACCAGTATGGTCGAACCCGTCCACCCAAGCCTGGCTATTTGGTTGCGCACCCTCAATAGGACCGATGTAATGGGACTCCCCGAAGTCGTTCCAGGAGATGATCTGAGCAATGTCGATTTGATCGCGAATTCCAATCAGATATTCCCAGCGAGTCGCATACAGATGGTCGTCACTCAGGTAAATCCACTGAAACCAACTACGGTTAAATCCGGTATGTCACCGACTGCGGCGACTCACGTTCTTATTGTAAGTCTGCGGGCTGTAGTGGGTGAAGAACCAAGGGGAGACTGCAGCCATATATGCACCGCCTATTGGGTTCAGAGCACTAATGTACTCTTCATCCGGGGTTGTGACGCCGATGAATCGTGCAAGCGAGTCAAGCGCAGAAGCTCCAAAGTTTGGTAGAGAACTTGATGTGACTTGTGTAGGCCATCCAGAGTTCCACTAACAGGTAAAAATGATGAAGTAATAGACAATATGAGGTTGTATCACACTCACGTTGAACATTCCGTTAGTCGCACCATCGAAACTCGGGAAATCAGACGCGTCCACAAAGAAGGAGGGCACAAAGAAGACAGAATTCTTGCCCGAAAACTGCTGCAAAAACTGTGTTTGCCATCCCGATGCGACTGAACTTTGACCGAACTTGCAAGATTCTCCAGAAAAAGCAGAAGCGAAAACGCGGCCGTCATAGATCAGTTGATTGGGGTGCGAGGCGTATGTCGTGATATAATTTCGGAGTGTAGCAGCGTCACTGGCGCTGCCGCAAGGGAGGGATCTATAGGGAAGAATCGATGAAGACACCAATATAGCGAGCCACGGAGGACGCACGTCATGTCAAATGACAAGAAGAGTTTGAAACCCGTCGCCGATTGTTCTGCAGCTTTGTACCTGGTCGAGTGTCAGCATGAGTTGAATGCATGTCGTGAATTCTTACGCGTTCGCGACCTGTTGAGGCTGCCAGGGGTCCCTTCCTACATTTAATGCGAAACCATCGATGCCATTCCGGTGGGCGAGGAGGATATCTGACAGCCAGTTCTGCTGAGTGTAGGGATAGGTATTTCCGACCATGAAATGTGCTACAACATATTTAGTGGAGTCCCTTCGGGATGGTGGTTTGGAGGACATCGCAGTCGATGCGACGCCATCGAATACAGGGGAGATCTTCCGAATCGGGATCGGGCCGGATTTACCAAGGTCAGCAACAAAAAACAAAGCTAGAAGTATAAACAGGAAAAGCATAGGAAGAGAGTGGTGGATGAAATGAGTGACTGCGACGTCTAACAGTAAATATTTTGGAGGTCAATGAACAGCTAGTGAGCCACATTTCTGTTGTCTTATACTTGCCCGCTTAGAAACCAATTGTTTACAATTAAATTACGTGACTTGACAAATACGGGATAGACAATGTGGGCAGTAACAAGGGGGAATTTCATCTCCGCTCTGACATCGACCGTCGACGTGCCTGCCAGCATGGAATCCAGGTTCGCATCGTCGTCTGTCACCATCCCCAGTTCACACTGCGACAGAAGGTTCTCATCGAGAATGGAAAACAAGCTATGACTTCGCGTCCCCATGCACTCTAGGTCCACTCGCAACTTACCGTACTCGCCCCTGTTTCCCATGGCATACGCCGGTCATTGGCGCCATGAGTAGCTCGTCATGCTCTCATCCACGCAATGACACACATGTCTTTGGCGCATAGTAGGGTCCTCCGTTTCCCCTTCTTTGAGGCTACGAGGAATGCGGCTGCTTCCATTTGATGTGCCACGGAGCCGTTCACGGGAATGTAGTGCGGCTTGCTGGTGTTCAATTACTGTTCAGCACCGACAAATGACTACCGCTGCCCTTCGCCATGGTCGACGCAAGGTGCTGTTCCTATCAGGACTATCTTCGGCCTGGATCCATGAGTTGGACCCCCATAGGTTCACCCAGTCATACTGTTACTCGTGCACGTTGTGGCCATCTCATACGCGAATACCGCTACTAAAGGATAAAGAACTTAGACCAATCGTAGAGTTTTGACAGAGATCCCAGTCATCTTCTCTGTCGGCGACGCAGCCTTGATATCGTCCAACCTGCCGGGTGTCTTCACCTCGGATGGTTGCGCCCCTATCTTGCCCTTTGTGCCAGTGACAGCAGCAGCGAG
>JBBPOD010000419.1:0-19525 GCA_038091255.1 Tylopilus intermedius | reverse complement strand
GGATCCCATCGCCTATGGCGATACTCCATACACTGATATACCCGCCCTCGTGGCCCAACAGTAGGCATGATCAGGGTGAGATGGGAGGATGGTGCCCGAGGTTACCGCTCAAAGTTTCAGTGGTGGTGTCCGCTGAAAGGGACGGAGAAACATCGGGAGCCAAGGGTTTGGCATATCGAGGAGGGATTACTGGGCGTGTATGCTCGATCGTCACCGAGGGCCGAGTTGCTCCGTGACATCATTATTGGTCTAGGTGGCGGTCTGGGCGTAACCGGCGGTGGCGAGGACGACCTGGATGTTTGCGCTCGCATCGGTGACCTGTAGCAGGGATAAACGTAAGACCAAGAGCAAACCGAGCAAACCGCCGAAGGCATAACGAAGAGAGGAAGATAAAGACGACTCACGAAAACCTGTTGCGAAGCGAGGTAACAGTGGTCCAGCCTCGCTGCTCTCCTCTGTTCCGTCCCATTTTGATCTAGCTGTACGGAGACTGGTTCGCACTCAGCACTGGCATCGAGAATTATGATGGCGGCTGATGGAGGGACTAGACGAAGGAGGGGCGAGGCGACAGGAGAAGATGAAGTCTTGGTCCTGGAAGGAGGCGGCAGAGGCGGCGGACATCTAAGTGCTGTTGCTTTCATATTCGAAGCAGAGAGCTTATTCCGCACACTACGACGACCTGGCTTTGAGCAAGAGTCGGAGCGGGAGAAATTGGGGTTGGCTTGAAGGAGGCGGAGGCATTGTCGAGAGCGAGCTGCTCGAGTCTGGATTTGAAGCACATTATGGAGGGAATGGGGGCAGATTCGTTTTTGGAAGTGATGTCGGTCATGGTGGAGAAGGGAAGGAATATTGGAGGAGATGACGGTATTATGTGGAGGCGGTGTCGCGGAAGCCCCTCTCGGCCACCGACGCTCCGGGATGGAAAAGTGTCCGTGAGGGACACAACGACGGGAGAAGACAGCGTCGACGTCGTGGTCGATGTCGAAGGCGTGTCTGAACCGTATTCGATGTGCCGATTCGATTCGCCCGCTTTGGAAACTGCGGATATGCGGGGCGGAGATTGAATGAATCTGGACTTTGTCAATGTGGAACTTGCCGAAGATGAGTCGATGACGCCGTTACCATCATGAAACAACCACTTACGAGCCGGACGCCTGCGATTGCATGGCATCAGGTCTTTGCCAGTGACGAATCAGAGCACTGGCATGGAACCCTGATTCGGAGGCCTGAAGAGCCCCGAGTCCCCGAAAAATCAATGTGAAATTCAAGACGCTACACACAAGTTGATGATATCGTCTACAAACAAGCGATTTGACGGATTCTAAGATTCGGCAGCTGCGTTCTCGTATTTTGTGCAAAGACCCTCTCCCTTCACCTAGTTTCCCGCCTGAGGCCTGAAATACTCCGGAAGGATATAAGCAAGCTTCTTAGTCCCTTCGTCCAAGAGGTCACCTTGTGCGGCCACATGCAAGCCTTCCAGAATAGCGGCAGCGACGTGGTGTTGGCGTTCGCTTGGAGTGTTTGCAATACCTGAGAAGCAGTGACGACCTCAGAGCGCGGGTACCACGAATCGTAATCGGTCGCGGTCGCGGTCAACGCATAGCTGTCAAATGCACACGTTCAACACACGCCACCCCCTCCCGTACAAGGGCGAAGGCAACGAACGCACCCGAGTTCGGCCTCGCGTGCCAGCTTGGCCTCCGGCAACACACTCGTGTTGATTAGGTCCCCTCCCCACGCGCAGTACATCAAGCTCTCCGCGCGCGTCGAGAACTGCGGCCCTTCCACGCACACGACGCACTTGTCCGTGTGCAACACGACGCTGCGACCCTCTTGCACCAACGCACGCTGAATGGCTCTCCAAAGGCGGCGTATGCGACGACGCTCGTGTCGGAGAAGCTGGACGGACGGATACCCTTGGTGCAATCGATGATCTGGGTGGGGAGGGCAAAGTGGTCGGGGGCGATTTCTTCGCGGAGGGAGCCGGCGGCGCTGCCGGTGAAAGCGAGGATCGCACCGGACGCCGAGCTGTTTGAGGACGGCGATGTTGGCGCGGGTAGGTACGGCGGAGGGGGGGATGGTATGGTGTTTACCGTGGCGAGCTGCAAAGGCAACATGTGTCCGAGGGGAGTGCGCAGATGGTGATGGGAGAGGAAGGGTATCCCCAAGGCTGATTATTGCTCGAGTGAGCGGAAGATCACGAAGGTGAAAGTGGCTGATACTACGTACCGTCTTCGGATTGGCCGTTTTTCTGGATAACTAAACTCAGGGATTGGGCGTCGATCCGAAGTGAACCTAAGCTTAATGCGTGGTGGTGAGGTTGTCGAGATGGTATAGCCCGCTTCCACCGATCACTCCAAACAACACTGCAGAATTGTGAGTTACGATCGAGAGTGTGAGGGTAGGCATACCGTTCTCTGACGCCATGTCCTGGTAGATGTGGTTGATGGCGAAACGCGGCACTGATAAAAAAAACCGAACCCAGCAACGCCGTCTGAGCGGCATCCGATCAATTCGGGTGATCTGCTCATTGGGATGCACTATGTAGTTCGTACATGATCCACAGCTGTTGTAAGTAAATGGTCCAAGCTACATTCGCCTTGGCATTCGTTCCAGTGAGCCCTCAATGGTGCCACTTGCTCACCTCACCTCAGTACGGGCGCACACGCAAAGGCAACTTGCATGCCACTTCTGCCGCCGTCCTCGGTCTCGGAAGCACGCCTCTCTCGATCTCAATTTTAGAATCCATACTATCGCGCAACTCAAACACAAGGTTCTTGACCAGTCCCGTCAACCGTGACACAACCTACGACGAAGAGCATCGTCAGAAATCCATGTCCATCACATGTCTGTCCTTCCACGCACCTCGAATTCCATCAATGCGAAACTCTTGCCTAGACACATCCTCGGACCGTCGACGAGTGTGAGTATGTGTCAATGTTCTCGGATTTCCTTGGGTGATCCTGGAATACTCTGACCATATGCACTGGCACCCTCGAGCCATTGGCTCGACCGGGATATTTGGCATCTTCACCCCAAAATGCAGCAGAGCGATTTATGGATTAACCCTTCGCTATTGTGAGGCTGTCGACAAACTCGCCAGACTTCGTGCGAACGGATTCAGACAGCGGAACAACGTCTTCAACAGCCTGAGAGGGTTTGTACAGAAAGCTAAGCAGGAGAGGCGCTAAAGAGAAGCCAAGGTGAACGTACGACACACATGAACTCGGTCACTGGAGCACACGGAGAATCTCCTGACTGATAGCGTCGAGATAGGGAAGATCCTTCGAAAGATGATCGTAGTCCGGATCCGTGCCATACTCAAGAAGCTCGCTTCGCAGCTTGATCTGTACATCCGGATTGCGCGAGAGTTGAGCAGGGCTCACTAGAGAATAGTGAGCTGATGCACTAGAAACATGGGAGATGCATTTAAAATTAGGCGGGCTAGAATGTATCAGGATGCTTTGAAGAACGGACAAAAACTCGAAGTTGTTTCATACCCAGGCACCAGCCCTTTCATCTGTAAATCGATATCAACCTTAAAGTTTCAAGACGCGTCCCAATTGGTTCACGTGGCCAAGTTGCTGAATCACAACAATCAGATCACGCGCTGAGCAAGCCGACAACAAACCTTTCCCCCTTGCCTCCGATTACACCCATTTATAGCTCTCTCCGTGTCTTTTCCAGCCACACATCCGAAACCTCTTCCATCGTGTCAGTGAGATTCCCCAAGAGCTTTGTTCGCTGGAAAAGAACCCGCATGGGAGAAAGGAAGACCGATGCCAGAAGCATGATGCCTTTATCGAGGGCCGTGAGCCCGGAGGAAGTACCGAGTGTGTTAAAGACCTCGGTAACGCTTGCAGGCTTGCCTTCGAGTGCACTAAAATCATGTGAACCTGCGTTGCCGATGGCGTTGATCTTGTGACAGCCTGTACAGATGCATCAAGACATGGGTACTAGTAAGGACTCTGGATGAACGTACGATATGTGGTCATCCTTCAAAATCGGAAAATTAGACGTTAGAAGACTGCGAGTTAATCATGGAACGCACCAGGTTTGCGTGTCAATAAGTGTACTATCCCCGCAGCTCGACTCGATCAGAGCATCCCAAGCCGCCTTTACCTTTTGTTACAGTTCATATCCGTGTCAAACGCAAAACATTTGGCTATGAAGCAAACTGACCTTGCCTGCGGAGTCGTAGAAAATAGGCGTCAATTACCAAATGGCGGCGGTACTGGGAATCGGCGACTTGCGCTCTCTGGCAAAAGTCAACATCTTGCAGAAGTCCATTACAGCGTGATCTCACCTCTTATGAGCGTCCCCAGGAGCCATGCAAGACCTTTTCCGACAAACTTTATCCGAACCGTGACGTCAGTCGCAATACAACATAATCATCACATACAAAAATTGAACACTAACCTATGGAACGAAGTTTGAATATACATCTCACTGAATAAAAATGTGCAATCGCCTTGAGATCACAAGATACAATCCTCCTGCTCCCAACGCCGATGGTACCGAGAGAGATAACGGGGCCATCACTCCGAGTCGGATGTAGGGCGGAACGCTGACGCGGGCAACTTCGGCTTCTCCCGACCGTCACTCGAACTTACAAGGTTGTCGTCGCCATCTCTGGCCTTGAAGTCTTCCCTTCGTACGATGAACTCAACGATGCCTACGGTCACCAGATGAATCACCCTAGCACCTCGCACCATGGACTTTCAAACATTCTCGAAGGCTAAGACCCATTGACACTCATGCGGCATGCCATCGAGGTCACAACTTGGACAGGCTCCCTGCGGCTCATTGGCAGCGGGTTCACACACTGCCTCATCTAGTGCTTCGGGAACGCAGGCCAATCGTACGTGGGTGTCCCTGATTCCATTGCCACGAGCATCTCACCGTGTTCGTAAGCTCGATGCTGCGCATGCAATTCGACACGACCGTTCCCCAAAAAGAAGACGCATAACGCCTCGGTCCAGATAATGATCCTAGACCGATATTACCCGAACTAAAAAACCTGTCCACACTTTGCGTCGTTCGTCGGCTGGACTAAGTTTCTCACCACTCGGCCAATCTCTGCAGTGTTTTTCAGGACTTCAACATGCCCACTCCTCTTTTCTTCTGTGGTGCAACAACGCGGAAACGATCACGAGGGAGGTAAGGTGATCCTATTGGCGCCGAGCAGAATCTGGAGTACTTAAGAACGTGGAAAAGTGGGCATGCTGCCATTTGTAATAACTAGCGGTGTAGTGTGGGATGGGCCGGACATCGGAATGGGACGAGAACAACTCGGGAAGGTAGTTCGAGGTACATCGTGGGTCGAGCTTCGTTGTTGCGGTACGTCATCGCTCGTTGTGCATCCATGGCTGGTCCTAGCTGATTGTAATCAGTCGTATACCAACCTGTTGATTTTGGCTAGGTTGAATTTACTGAATCGTTCCATTCGTCCGAATTGTGCATGAGCTCGGAGACTGCCATAAGATCTACAGATCTCGAGATCACTACCCCAGCCCCAATAACCCTAGATGATACGTCGGTCCCTGCTAGGACGTTTCGCTTTCACACGTTTTTCCAGAACTGTTCTCTGTTTGGATGGCAGATATAAATATTCTTACAGAGCGAGGATTGTGCGCGGAGTGACCTTAGAGCAGACGGAGAGAGCCCTTGTGAGGGCCGGGGACGATGACTGATTATTAGATCCCCTACGGTACGAGCCAGACTTATATACTTGAGCCTTGTCGGCTTCGTGAGGCCGAGCTTGGTTTGCTTATGTTTGGCCTAGTGAGCAACAAATATCATTCATCAAACGCGCTGTGCCGCATTATCCCGATCGGCGATGGGTCCCGGTAAGCAGGCAACTGGGCCAGCAGGGACGAACTTCGACCGTATACGGTGTCACCCGCAAGTACTGTGGTATGTGAGTCTTTCGTGCACCACTTTATTACCTCATTCCAGCAGGACGAGCTCTTCGACTATTCCAGTCGAATGCTCACCTCGGGTCCAACTTGCCAACTACGTCTAAGGTTTGATCGAAGCTGATCCGACTCGGAATCTCTACGAGGCTGGCCTGGTCCCCGTGGTCGCCCTTATCTGTCAATGCTTCCTTGGAGTAACCCGAGTCGGAGGACGAATCGAGGGCTGGGATACCGACCGCCCTCACACCGCATTTCCTTCCTCCCCCCATTCCGTTCCTCGTGCCATCGACCTTTCGAGCTTCACCACTACCAGCCATGAGCCAAAAGCCATTCAAATTCAATGTCCCCGACATCAAGTTCCGTGTCCTAGTCGTCGGTAGGGCAAATGCTGGCAAGACGACCATCTTACAGAAAGTCTGCCAAACAACGGAGGACCCGAAGACATACAGGATTAACGAGGATGGTACTCGCGAGGAGGTTAGCAAATGTCATTCCGTTCCGAGTCCTTCTCATCCCTCTGGGAAATTAGGTTCATCTCGATCCCACTTCCGAGGTCAGTCAATCCGCGTTGACGATAACAACTTCTGACTCGACTAGCGCGGCGAGCACAACATCGAGGACGAGCTCGTGTTCACCAGCCACGATGGTTACATTTTTCACGACTCGTGCGGATTCGAGGCCGGAAATGAAACCGAGCTACGGACCGTGCAAGACTTTGTGCGCAAGAAGGCGACTGCCAAGCGACTCCAGGACAGATTGCATGCTATTTGGTTCGTCGTGTTCGCGCTCAGAACGTGTGAAGTGAAATATTGGATTCAGGTACTGCATCCCAATGGACAATGATCGTCCTGCGCTTGACATGAGATTCTTTGGCAATGTCTGTCCAGACAAGAATGGTAAGCCTGTTGCATCTTGTGTGGCGCAATCAGGCTCAACACACCACAAAGTGCCTGTGATCCCAGTGTTCACCAAGTATGATCAGTTCAAGCGTGACATCAGAGGGAAGTTGCAAGGTAGATCCCAAGGAGATATGAGGCCAACATTGAAGGAAGCAGAAGATGAAGCAGAGGTTGTTTTTCAGGAGCAGTACTGGGCAGTAATCAAGGATGATTCCCCAAGATATGTTATACTGGAAGGTAAGGCTTGGAATGCTTGGTTTCACTCAGTTGTCATATGACATTTATAGGAATGCACAAGTCTGGACACTGTGATGCCTTGATCAGTGAAACAGCAAATGCCTTGGGTGCTGAAGTGGTGACACTGATGCTCCTGGCTGTGCAAAGGGACCATCTGGGGGTGAGTGTGAGAGTGGCAGTAGAGAGGTAACTATGGGATCATTTGGGAGGTGTACTTGATTCACCTATGCTGCAGGATGAATCTAGAAGAGGATAGAGAGCTCATCATCAAGAAGTGTGTTACATGCTTTCCACATCTTTGGGTATGTAAGAATGTGATCTTGAAGGGAATTGCAAGGCTCATGGTTTCTATGTCATTCCTGCTCTCCAGTGGGTGAGTGATATCATGTGATAGCTGGAATTGCAGGGCTCATGGTTTCTGTGCCATTCCTGCTCTCTAGAAGGTGAGTGATATCATGTGATAGCTAGAATTGCAAGGCTCATGGTTTCTGTGCCATTCCTGCTCTCCAGAAGGTGAGTGATACCATGTGATAGCTGGAATTGCAAGGCTCATGGTTTTTGTGCCATTCCTGCTCTCCAGGATGTGAGTGATATCATGTGATAGCTGGAATTGCAAGGCTCATGGTTTCTATGTCATTCCTGCTCTCCAGTTGGTGAGTGATATCATGTGATAACTGTAATTTCAAGGCTTATGGTTTCTGTGCCATTCCTGCTCTCCAGGATGTGAGTGATATCATGTGATAGCTGGAATTGCAAGGCTCATGGTTTCTATGTCATTCCTGCTCTCCAGTGGGTGAGTGATATCATGTGATAGCTGGAATTCCAAGGCTCATGGTTTTTGTGCTGTTCCTGCTCTCCAGAAGGTGAGTGATATCATATGATAGCTGGAATTGCAAGGCTCATGGTTTCTGTGCCATTCCTGCTCTCCAGTTTGTGAGTGATATCATGCAATAGCTAGAATTGCAAGGCTCATGGTTTCTGTGCCATTCCTGCTCTCCAGTTCGTGAGTGATATCATATAATAGCTGGAATTTCAAGGCTTATGGTTTCTGTGCCATTCCTACTCTCCAGTTGGTGAGTGATATCATGTGATAGCTGGAATTGCAAGGCTCATGGTTTCTGTACCATTCCTGCTCTCCAGTTTGTGAGTGATATTATGTGATAGCTGGAATTGCAAGGCTCATGGTTTCTGTGCCATTCCTGCTCTCCAGTTTGTGAGTGATATTATGTGATAGCTAGAATTGCAAGGCTCATGGTTTCTGTGCCATTCCTACTCTCCAGGATGTGAGTGATATCATGTGATAACTGGAATTTCAAGGCTCATGGTTTCTGTGCCATTCCTGCTCTCCAGAAGGTGAGTGATATCATATGGTAGCTGGAATTTCAAGGCTCATGGTTTCTGTGCCATTCCTGCTCTCCAGAAGGTGAGTGATACCATGTGATAGCTGGAATTTCAAGGCTCATGGTTTTTGTGCTGTTCCTGCTCTCCAGTTTGTGAGTGATATCATGTGATAGCTGGAATTGCAAGGCTCATGGTTCTGTGCCATTCCTGCTCTTCAGGATGTGAGTGATATTATGTGATAGCAGGAATTGCAAGGCTCATGGTTTCTGTGCCATTCCTGCTCTCTAGGATGTGAGTGATATCATGTGATAGCTGGGATTGCAAGGCTCATGGTTTCTATGTCATTCCTGCTCTCCAGTGGGTGAGTGATATCATGTGATAGCTGGAATTCCAAGGCTCATGGTTTCTGTGCCATTCCTGCTCTCCAGTTGGTGAGTGATATCATATGATAGCTGTAATTGCAAGGCTCATGGTTTCTGTGCCATTCCTGGTCTCCAGTTGGTGAGTGATATCATGTGATAGCTGGAATTCCAAGGCTCATGGTTTCTATGTCATTCCTGCTCTCTAGAAGGTGAGTGATATCATGTGATAGCTGGAATTTCAAGGCTCATGGTTTCTGTGCCATTCCTACTCTTCAGTTTGTGAGTGATATCATGTGATAGCTGGAATTTCAAGGCTCACAGTTTCTGTGCCATTTTTGCTCTCCAGTTGGTGAGTGATATCATGTGATAGCTGGAATTCCAAGGCTCATGATTTCTGTGCCATTCCTGCTCTCCAGGATGTGAGTGATATCATGTGATAGCTGGAATTGCAAGGCTCATGGTTTTTGTGCCATTCCTACTCTCCAGAGAGTGAGCAATATGTTATTTCCAGTTTCTATTGTGTTCATTCAATCCATTCTCTAGAATTCCAATGCTACTTTGTTGCTTTCAACACTTTGCAAGGTATACTTCATTGCTGCTTCCTGAACATGGCATCTATATAAAGTATAGAATACTCTTTTGCAGGATTTGAACAAGCACCATACTTGCATTGGTATATGGTGCATTTCTAGATTTGTTTTATATTGACTAATTGCTTCATAGCATCTATTCTCATCTTGGAGTATGTAGCTGTATTGTATTGCTCTAGTGATGCTTCTCTGGAAGATGCTTTACATGAAGCATCTTCCACATTCAAGGGCTCCCTAGGCTCTCTCCAAGAAGGCCTTCCCTTGTTATCTAGAAATGCCTCTGCAAAAGACTACATCACCTTCATTGAGAAACATAGCCTTGGTATGTGTTTCATGTTTCATTCTTTTGCATTTTTCTCATATTTTTAGTCCCCTCCAATGAATGATGTTGCCCATGAGCCATGCAATCTTTTCCATCTGAAATGTATCATCATGATCTGTACCCTATTATGTACTTCATTTCTTTGTTCTTGGAATAATCTTTACATTCATGTATCAAAAAATGCAAAAAAAGCTAAAGAGAATCACCTTTCTGACTGTGACAGGTGCAGAGCACAGTACAACAAGTGCTCAAGGCTATAAGTTAATGTGCAAGGGATCTCCCAACCTCCAGGCCACCATTGTGTACATGGCACCCATGCCCATAGCAGCAGTGGCAGGTGAAGGTACCTGGTCCTCATCCATAATCCCGGGCCTCAACATGTCATCAAACCTCTGCATTTCATCCACTGCCAACTTATCCTGCTCAATCCACATACCACAACTCCACTGCTTCCTTGCCCATCATCGGGATGCCTTTCCAAAGTCCAAGTCCTGTTCCTCAAATTCGAGCTACTAGTATATCTGCCCCTCCCCCTTCCGAGACGTCCACCCCCGCTGACGACATGTTCGCGTGCACCTCTCACCCAACTTGACTCCACCCCCCTCCAGATTACCTCCCCAACACCTCCCATCACGGGATCCCCCCGGCGCCAATTCCCATCTCAGACAACGCCGTGCGCATGATGCTCGAGCTGCTCCACGACGTCTCCGTCCTCCCACGGGACCGCTGTGCTACCCCGTTGGGCAGTATCGGCACGCGGCCCCCTGTCGTACTCAGATCGTGTGCGTGTGCGTGTCCTGCGAGTGCGAGCGGGCGTGTGTTCGGCCGGGCGAGAAAGCAAGGTCCGAGTCGCTGACATGCGCCCCCGAGACTCGGAGTCCTACGAACGCGCTCACTTCGGCTTCTTTCCACATGTCGACCTTTATGCCAGAGATGGCGAGATGGTGACATTTAATCAGTGCGTGTTAGTCTTCGTCAAGGGCGAAGAACAAGAACCAATGCGACAGGTAGATCGAGCGGGGTACGCGTCCTGGCGCGCGAGCGAGCTGAGTCGCCAAGATCAGCACGAGGCAACAGGGAATAAAGAAGAAAAAAGCAAACTTCAAGGACGGTCTGGGCCCCGACTTCTTGCACTACGCGCTTACACCTCTTCCCCAGTTGTGTCGTCGTTTCAACTGCCATGTCGCCACCATAGTACCCTCACTGCCTATCAACTCAGTCGCTGCCTCGACTCGGAGCAGGTGCTGCGTCAAGCCAGACTGCCTCCTCGACGTGTCCGTGAGAGGCGAACACGGGACCGGCGGCGAAGCGTTCCGAGTCAGCCGTCCTGCACTGCCGACGCTCGGCAACGAAATCGCGCCGGGGTGGCGACGATGCGCTCAACTATCCGGCGGTACCGCTGCTAGTCTCGAACCAGACTTTTGGATCCCACCTTCGGCGTCCAGCCACAGGACTATACGGACGCCCAGTGAGAGGATGCTCGTCGCGAGGTGACGACAATGGAGCCTCAGAGACGTTGCTCCGGCTTTATCTGGCCCAGGGATCAAACGCCCCCTGAGGCATCGAACACGAAGACGTCCTTGAAGCCGTGCTGGCCATGAGAGGAATGCGATGAGGGGAGGCCTGAGCGACCTGACGACGCGCTTGGTGAAGGCGCTATCAGGAGGAAAGTCCAAGTCGTGGGTAGGAATATCTCGGTACGAAACACGAACGTGAACAATAGATCCGAATGAATGTCATCAGTGTCTGATGTTCGTGTCGAGTGTAACCTCGCGACGGGGCACTGAGAGCGAAAGAGGGTGGCAACGTGATTGCAAACGAGGATCGGGCAGAGTGAGCGGACTGGAAGACCGGTAACGAATCGCGATCGTATGGCTCTATCCAAATTGCATACTCCGTGGATGGGTCATCCTGGTCGAGAAGAATTGCGAAGGGAGTCCTCAGTTACTCCTCGCTGAGACCATAGTAGTAAGATAGGCATGTGAGAATGATGGTAAGATCTGGACGACCAAACTGGGTGTTGGGTGCTGGTACATCCCTTCGCTCGATATGGAACCGCAAGCACTGTGGAATCATGTCCTTGAAATTGTAACTGCGAGTCGCCATAGTCAACACGCCATCTTCGCTCAGTGAGCAAACAATAGAACGTCGGTTGTCAGCAGACCTCGAAGCAGTAGGAGACCGCTCCAGAGATAACTTCGCTCCGATCGCTTCGCGTACTCCTCCACCCTCTTCATATATCCGGAATCCGAAGCGCGTCTTTATCCGATATGAAACTGCCAATAGATGGGTTGGAGGAGTGTTGAGCAATGTTGAAACCGCAGACCTCCTTCCGAGTCCATGACCGGATTTTGCCGTGTCCGCCACCGTGACTTGGATGACAACTGAGCTGCTGTCATCGATGTCATTCAAGTTGGTCCCGCAACCAAGACAGCTACCCCATCCCGGCACGTCTCACAACATTGACGATCACGACCCTGTTCCACTGGTGCGCGCTCCCGCTGCCCCCTTGATCCTACGTGGCGTCACGAGGACGGCGAGGGCGTCGGCACTACGATACCACCATTACGCCCTCCCCGGAGCCAACTCTCCCACATGAAGAGAACAACAACGATGTGACGCGCGGGAGAACGCGCTCGTCACCAGCGTACCCCTACCGCCACGGCGTGCCGCCCCAACTCCCCCTCCTTCCGCCCGATGAAGGCGAGGGCGATGACCCCATCCCACCTTTCCCCCACTCAACACGCGCCAACCCGACGCGACACCGAGGACGCGATAAGGACACCGTTCGCGTCCACGGTATCGCACGTACCTGTGCCGAAAACCCCGCATTGCCGACGACATGGTATTACATTACTTGGTACGACGAGAACGAAAACGCGACGAGACAACGATGTCGTCGGCGACCATCACTAAGTGCATGCCATCGTCCAACCATTTACTGTATGTTACCATTGTCTGCACTCACGACGACAATGACATCAAGGCACTCAATGACCCATTGCTCCTCCGGCCCAACATGTTACAGATGAGGATACCACGAGAACTATTGAAATTGTCACAGTCAGTGCTTCGTGATATTCAGACCAAAAATATTGCTACTGTTTTTCTTGCATCTTCCTGCGAGTGGGCTAACAGATTCGTTTGTACTGTACCATGCCGCTGTTTTATAAATCTAGTGCTGCACTTGGATCAAGCAACGCTTCCGCTGAGTTCACCTGTTCAGTGTTGGACTCGCTGATCCAACGACTTGTAGACACTTGACCTCTCGTCCGTCTGCGGTTCATTTCAACGAAATTACATGCCGGTGACTCCAGACTCGTACATCAGGCTGGCGAAGTCGCTGATGGTACATACATGGAACGATCAAACACGAAACCAAGATATCTACTAAAGGCCTGAAACCGAAAATGACACGACAGACGATGAGCTCCCAGTAGTTGAAGGACGACGCAATACGTGTATGAGAACTTACCGATCATCAATCCCCGGCCGAACACCGCTACAGTTCTGAGTCTGAGATATTCGTCTGAGGTGACAGTTCCACTTGAAAATCGCTCTCTGTCAGAACCTGCCGCAGAAGAATTCGACCCATGTGGGTGTGTGCAGATGGTAATCCTCTGTTCCGAATGCAAAGGAGTGCCTTCACCATGTCCAATGTCAACCCCGGTCGCGAGGACGTGGTTTGCTTCTTTTCGAGGTTGGGACGGGTGTGGGGCCGACTCCGTCTGACAGCCAAATTGCTCCGCAACTTGCTCGGAGCAGGTATGCCAATGAGACGACATAACCGGATGTACGCTTCATAGTCTCTAAGATAGAGCTGCCCGGAGAACACGTTCAACTGGTCGATCAGATCCCAAGGAGGGGTCCAGTTGGACGGCAGCGCAGGTATGGAATACAGTTGGAGATCATCTGATGGCTTCATCCTCTGGGAGGTGCGAGGTGTATATAAATGAAGGTGGACGTGGTTGCTTGCCCTGATCTCGAGCATCAGCTGATCCACTTCGAATGGGCTCAGTAGAACGAGCACTTTGTTGCTGCCCCTTTCACTGGAGAGAATCCACTGAACAGGTCGAAGATATTGATCGATAGTCCCTTGAGTGGACTGAGGCTTGATCGTCTTGCAGAAGTCCGCCGTCGCCAAAAGATGTGAGCTCCACGTGTCTGCTTCCGAATCCTCAGCTTCGATCCCAGAAATCCCTCTCAGCGTCCCAAAAGCAGGACGAAAAGCGCTATCAGAGTCCAATGGAGGGATGATACCGGTCTTCACGAATTCGACGACATCAGGATCAAGAATGTGTTTCTCCGCATCTGCGCGTGGAGGGAGCTCCACCTCTCGTTCACGTTCTCGCTCGCGGTGAACTTCCCGTTCTTGTTCTTCGTCCATCTGTGCACTCGGAAGTGACAAAATCCCGAGATCTTTGCAACGTTGCCGGATATCCGAGTCGAGCACCGACAAATCCGAGTCGCCCGAAGTATCTGTAGTGGCGCGGGGTGCATAAAGATGGCTCAACGATTTCAGGTCTGGCTGGAGCCATGCGTCCGACAGCTGCTCTCTTGTGATCTCGTCGTCAACGAAACTAGACCAGGCATCATATCTCGACCTGTGGTTCATGCCTTGTTGTGCCCAATAAGGAGCTCGCTGTTGAATATCGGCCCACGTCTCGTGTATTGCCCAGCATAAGATGTCGACGGTAGTCACTGGGATGTTCGGATCCATCTTGGAGACGGCTGCGCGGATGCTGCGATCAACAGCGGGCGGCGCAAAAAACATGACCGAGTGACCATGGCCCAATTTGCGCATCCGCATGCAACCTGGTATCCGTCAAGTGTAAGAATTGGTGATGGAATAATGAGGCTGAGACTCGGACGAACCTTGAACGAGAGCGTCTTTTGTCACCTTGGACCCCAGCGTGACGGCTGCTCGTGACCCGACGGGGAATTTAATGTCAGTTCCTCTTGTGTGTGCGTGATCCAGGTAGACAACACATTGCTCTATTTTCTGTGACGACGATGATATCGGTTGAACATGACCATTTCGCGTCAGGATCATGAGTTCATCGTTCTCGTCAAAATAGACGGCCGCAGCAGCCCTATCTGTGATGTCTAGCCATGCCTGGGCCACTTGTCGATTGGAAAGATGAAGAATCTGCGCGCCGACATCCAACAAAATACGAATATCTGGACGTTGCGTAATCACCAGTCGGAGAAATGCAAGCGTAGTCAATCGTTTGCCGTTCTCATGAGCCATGAGATAGAACTCATTTTCGGGACGAAGGAGATATGCAAGAACCCTGGCATTAGTTCCCTTCTGGTGGTTGAGGTCGCGCTGGGTAATCGAGAGGGGTAATAACCATTGGACATCATTGGTGCCAGAAACCCCTGGCTCTTGTCAACGACCGAACTGTAGGATGAAATATACACTGCAAGCTCACTCACCAGTAACAAACTTCTCCCGCTCCTCAGCCAAATCCCAGCTAGACCCAGGGATTTTCCAGGTGCATTCTTTCGCCTCCTTCGGAAACACCACGCGAGACAGGTAGAAATTGATGGCTGCTTGATTCCGATAGAAAAGGGGGAATATCACTTTGTCCCATTGCTCCGATGGGTAAAGGGCCAGTTGAGAAGGTTTTCGAAGTGTGACCGGAAACAATTTGCGGTCGTACGGTTCTATCCAAATTGCATACTCCGTAGATGGGTCATCCTGGTCTAGAAGAATTGCGAAGGAGGTCCTCAGTTGCTCTTCGCTGAGACCGGCATAGTAATAAGATAGGCATGTGAGAATGATGGTGAGATCTGGATGGCCAAACTGGGTGTTGGGTGCTGGTACATCCTTGGCTCGATATGGAACCGCAAGCATTGTGGAATTGTGTCCTTGAAATTGTAACTGCGAGTTGAAGACGAGGCCATAGTCAACACGCCATCTTCGCTCAGAGAGGGCAAACAATAGGACGTCGGTTGTCAGCAGACCTCGAAGCAGTAGGAGACCACTCCAGAGATAACTTCGCTCCGATTGCTTCGCGTACTCCTCCACCCTCTTCACTGTATCCGGAATCCGAAGCACGTCTTTATCCGATATGAAACTGCTAATAGCATCGTGCAATGAGGCGGAGAAGTGTTGAGCAATGTTGAAACCGCGGAGCTCTCCAGCCATCACGTCTTCTGTTATCGATGATATCAAGCGTTGACCGACACCGGACGCTTGCAGGATGCGAACATGTGGGAATGAGCCGGGTTGGCTGCATTCGTACTGTATAGAATCTACGGCATGTTTCGAAAGGGAATATAAGTGCTTCTGCGCGAGTTGCAGGACTTGCTGAGTAATCGTCCATCGCTCAGGGTATCCATCCAAATGTTGATGGGGACCAAACGTATAAATTAGCTGGAAACGCGGGTGAAGGATCTCGTCGCTTTCATCCAGGATATCTCGAACATGCGATGTAATCCATTCCTGAAGACTCAGCCACTTGGGTGCACTGCCCTGCATAAGTGATCAGCTGGGTCGACCATCATTTAATTATCCGCACTCACTGTTTGGTGAGATACAGTGTGAACAAGCTCGTGTAGCTGGGCCTCGATGGTCGTCAACTTGAGTGAGACAACGTGCTCGGGCTGTACGAGCAAAATTCCACGCTCTGCCATGCACTGATGCATCAGTTTGAGTAGATCATCGATTTGAAGGTCGGTCATCTCCACACGCGAATCCGGGTCAGAGCCCAAGTCCAAGTCCAAGTCAGAGTCTGCGTCCGAGTCTGCATCCAAGTCCATGTCCGAGTCTGCGTCCGAGCCCGAGTCCGAGTCCGAGCCAGAGTCAGAGTCCAAGTCCCGATCAGAGCCATATATATGATTCCGAGAAAAGGGCAAATGGTATATTGGTCTGTTGGTGAGACTGCCGAGGCGAGCGACCAGCAGTTCAAACATCTGGACAGTCAACGCTTTTGGGACAACGACACGGACAAGTTGTTTTCCATCAGCAAGGGCAGCGGCAGCGATCGGTATGATCACCGATGATTTCCCTTCACCCATGTTGACTTGTATTATCATGTTTTGACCGGATCGCGGGGACATGATCTCCATTGCAGCGTCTGCCTGAGAACGACGGATGAGAAAGTTTCCTCGGATCTGGTGACAATGACGCTATGAGTAGAACTAAGTGATCGGGAGAAAAACCCACTTGGATTAGGAGCCAGTCTGGGTACTCTTCAGGGCTCCACCCCTCGCACCCTTCGTGCTCCAACTCCTTCGCTAGATCTTCTTCGAGACCCTCCAGAGCAAATTGAAGCAATCTTCGGGCACGTTGAACGTCCAAGAGAAGAATTGCCAACGAAGTCAGGCATTTCTTCCAGCCCCGAGAGATGTCGACCGGCGATGTGGACGACAGATATCGTAAGAGGACATCAGCAGTGATCGGCGGCCATTGACCATATTGGAAGTGAGCCTGTTCACATGGATCCGCCGTTGGACCCAGGCACTTCTTCAGAGTTTCCAGCGAGTCCAAGTAAGCATATCTGCACTCCTTGTAGTGATTCATGAGTGTCTCGATGGAATTCTTCCCTACCACTTGATAAGTCTTGCGGGGTTCCCTGCCGACATATTGTACACTGGAATCGAGTCGACTGTAGTATTTCTCTTGAAAGGAGTTGTTCGTGCAAAGGTGGGATAATAGTTTATCTACCGCGGACACATCATCCGAGGGGGTCGTTCCACTATCGCGAAGTAGATGGACGCGGGCTGCTAGCCTCGGTGCCTGTCTGTTGCAAATCAGATGATTGAGTCCAATTTGCGTCGGTGAGTCTGAATTGAAAAGGTATTGCAGGGGCGAGAGCGTGTTTGAAGGCGTGTTTGAAGGCAGCCCTGGCCCTGAGGGAGCGATAGCGGGAAATAGATAGGCAGCCCGCCGTACTGTGGCAGCAGAATCCTGTCGAGAATCATGCCGATTTCGACGCCAGTAATATCTGCTTCTGATTTCCTCGTATGCGGCATTGAGATGAGGATACTGGGTCCAATGATCATTGTAATCGAGAGCTTTCAGCTTCATGATTGATCGACACGCGGCGGAATGAAGAAGAGAAAGCGCTGCTTGAGCACCCGTTTTTCCGGTGAGTGGATCGGGTCGATGCCAGCTAGTCAGGGCATGCAGACAAGCAAGAAATTGTGTGTTTGACAAGCTGCCATTCCCTACCAAGCAGCCTAGTTCTGTATCCACATCGTAGGTATGATATAACGCGCTATCACCTTGAGGCCAGCGACTGGTGTCAATCGAAATGAAATCGGTTTGGTTTTCATCACATGGCACGACGATATTTGGCACAAGGACACGTCTTGGGAAAAGTTCCTCTGGGAGGGCACCTGAGAGGCGGGTCTTCGACCGCAGAACAAGAAGGTTGCCCAGACCGATCAAGGTCTCGACACTCTGATTCTCGTCGTAAACCATGTTCTTCATGTCACAGGATTCGAGCTCTTCCCTTTCATTTACAAAGAAAGATAAGGTGTAGCGTGGCAGAGTGACAGATAATCGCAGCTCGGATGAAGATTCGATGGGGGATGTGCTAACGATGAGATTACTGAGTTCGTTCCGAATCGAATGTCCTGCGTCAAGACATTCGAAACATTTGGAAAACATCGCCCACGTTGGACTTTGGACATCCACGAGGGTCTCACACCCCTTGTATATGCGATAAGATCCAGATCCAGACCCAAGGTCAATCCTCCAATGCTCGGAAGATTCTTCCCAGAGCTGATGAAGAGGACGTATCTCGATGAAATTTGCAGATGGATTCAGCCAATGAATATGTCCATAGAGAAGCGCGGGCGGAAGATCCCCTTCAAGCTTCGTCCAGGGGATTAACACGAGGGGATCATTTATTTGATCACATTCAATTTGAACTACCAAAAGGTCACCTCGTAGGGAAAAGTGCATCTCAGATGTATCTAAATCATCATGACAAGGTTGCAGAGCAATTGAACACTCACCTTGTGCTCAGATGTTATAGTGAGGGTCATGAAGTCCATTCCCGGGAGACTGGATGGTAGGGTTAAGAACCCCTGCTGCGAAGATAGTCAGGAACAATACGCGATACCAGAGATTACAACGTAGACGCACATCACGAAAGACTCGGTTGAATTCTTCTGAGTTCCTGATCTTGTCCGGCAGGCTGTCTAATGGCTGACCAGCGACTCGAAGTTCACCGTTGAGTAGGTTAATGTGCACGATTCGAGAACGTTGGTCCTCAGTTGCTTTGGTCTCGTTAGTGAGCCAACGATCATTGGGATGCTGCAACTGTTTCCATCTGTATGTTCCTGGTCGATAGCTTGTGAAGATCCTGCTGACTGCAAGATCGATACCACAATCAGATGCATCATCAAGGATCGTATTCCTCAAGCTCTCCTCGAGAGTAAGTGAGAGACGACGGTTTCGGTCAAGGAGCAGCCACAAATATGCATCAGAGATGTCTGAAGGTTGGAATAAGAGATGAGCATCGAGGCTGCCCGATATCTCGGAAGAAGACATACCTGTTTCGGAGAGTGCGTGTATAAAAAAAGAACAAGACAATAGAATATCTACGTTCTCTGGAGAGCGGATGAGCTGGTGGAGGGTATCGTGGTCGACGTCGAATGTGCTTCGGCATGTGGCCGCCATCTCAAGCAAAAGATTCTTGCGTTCTTTATTCCCCGGTGCCATTGTTAGGTCGTATGAAAGGTCTTGTACGCAAGCGAATGCCTTCCTGCGAACATTTCGAAGAAGCCCAATGGCTCGTACTGAGAGATCTTCGCTGGGGCTCGACACAAGCACCCGAGTGAGCAGTAGCGAAATGGAGTTCATCAATACACTATCCGAGCTGACCCCGACCTCCAT